>JARKIE010000208.1:0-171385 GCA_029378255.1 Mycena rosella | reverse complement strand
CAAGCCCTGAAGGTTCTCGGTCTCGTCCCTCGAACCTTCAAGCCTCCATCAAGCGTGCACTACTAGCAAGTCTTCGAGCAGTTGCTCGACTTGGGCCTTCAAGTTCTCTACTCAATTTTCTTGGTGGTCAGCTGTAAACCCGCGCTCAGATTTACTTACCAAATTGTCACATCACTCACGTTACATTACGTCTCACCTTACCACCACCACGCACCCCCACCATCGATATCCCGGCTCTTGTATTACCCCCCCAATCCACGGTCTTATATTTCGCTTTTGCTCTTGAGTGTTTCTCCCAGACATGGTGAGTTTCTACTTTTTGAAATATATCAACCGTTGCCATTATCGTCGTGGGAACTATCAAGAGGATATACCTCCGCTGATACCCCGCATCATCGCCTACCGTTACCCCGCATTCCCCACAAGGGACGCGTGGGCCCCTACCGAACCGCTCGTGTTGCCGTACGTCCATTGGAGCGCTTGAGCTCACGTCACGGCCTTTTTTGTAGGCCACATCACCCACCGCACCGCCACAAACTGGGCTCTCGACAGCCTTCCGTCCCGCACTCGCTCGTAATGTGCAGCGCCGCAGCATGCGCAGGAACAACTGATTCTCTGCCGTCGATGCTCTCTCCCAGCGTGTCTCCCTCAGCCTCCCCGCCGTCTGCATCGCCACGAGTTTCACGTGAGCCCACACCATGCTCACTGACTCCTCCGTCTACGTGCCGTATTGATTCCTCGTCTGATTCCGACTCGTCACCAATCCGTCCCACTCCCAATCGCAACATGTCCTCCACCTACGCTGTTGTCGAAGCACACTCGACCAAGCCGCCCATGCTCACAAAGGGCATCCTTTCCCCCTTGTCGTAAACGAATTCGTCATCGCCTGTATCAACTACCATGACTACAAGGATACCCCCAACGACCGCAAGGTCAGAACGATCCTCGGATGCTTCACTGACCCGTGCGTCAAAGTCTGGCTCGGCACGAAGGGCGTGCACGAGCAGGTATCCAAAATGAAGTTCGAGGAGTTTATGATTGAGTTCAAGAAGAGATTCCTGCCGCCCGACTGGGAACTTACTGCACGCAACGACCTTCTGAAGTCCCGCATGAAAGACACCAATACCTTCTCAGAATGGGCCACGGAGGTTCAAGCCCTCAACGCGCTGTTAGTCGACACGAAGGGACATTTCGACGCCACGTGCGTGCATCACATACCCGAAGCCAGCATGGTTGACACCCTGCAGCATGACTACAGCAGCGACGAGAAGGCGAAAGCCATCCCCCTCGACAACTTGGACTCATGGCTCACGGAAGTCATCCGCCTCAACGTGAAACGCGTCTATGATCGCAAGAAAAGTCTCGAGCTTGCCGCCGAGCAATTCTGCGCAGAGAAGCGCAAGATGCAGTCACACGACGAGGAGCGCACCACCAAGAAAGCTCAGGGAGAAGGGCGCAAGCCCTATTCCAAGCCCAACTCTTCCGCGTCTGCCTCCTCATCCTGTGCCACATCCAGCTCCGCTTTCAAACCGCTTCCCAAGTTGACCGATGAAGAGAAGGAATTCTTATGCGAGCACCGCGGCTGCAATAAGTGCCACGTGTTCTACGCTGGACATTACTCGAATGACTGCACCACCGGATACCCCAATCCTTCCACGTACACGACCCTCACTGCCGCCGATGCTGACAGAGCCGCCGCTGCCAAGCAGCCCAAATTGAGCTACAAGCCGAAGCCCGTCGCGGTCGTCATGCCGCCCATCGAGGACGACTCGGACAGCGCCGACTCAGAGGAGGATTTGGACCGTACCGTGAGTTCTTGCCTGAACCCTACCCGAGCGCCGCGCACTTCTACTGGGATTGCCTGGTAGAAGGGCCGGCGACCAATCTCCCCTTGCACGTCACAGCGCTGATGGACAACGGTTCCCATTTAGTCTTAATTGATGAAGACCTCGTGCAAAAAATGGATATGCGCCGCCGTAAACTACATGAACCTCAATCGATCTCCCTCGCTGTCGGTACAGACTCAACTCCTTCTACAACGATTACTGAATATGTAAAACTTCATACAATATCTCCAGACCAAACATGGGTCTCTCGTACAGTACGCGCACTCGTAACACCGGGCCTCTGCGCCCCAATTATCTTGGGTCTACCGTGGCTAATTAAAAATCATATTGTGATTGATCATAACGCGAGAACCGTGGTAGACAAGCAATGTAACTACGATTTGATGAACCCACCGGCGCCTAAACCGCCCGTGGAGCAGAAGCTGAAGCTGTGTGAAAAGCTTAGAAGGACGGATCGAGACCTCAAATTGATGCAAAAACAACTCAGGGATGTCTGCGAGCAGCGGCGACTGCGTCTGGAAGAAGGCAACCACTTCGAAAGCGTTAAGCCGGTAGATGTGGTCACCGCGATCCGCGAGCAAGTTGAGGTTCTTGCCCATTGGGACGAACTAAATGAGCGCGCGAAAAAATTAAGAAAGTCTTACGCTTCCCTGTTTGAACCGATGCCAAATGTGCGCAACCTACCAACCGACGTTCTATGCGAAATTAAAGTGAAGGACGTGGACGTGACCTTCAAAACGCGCACGTATCAGAGCCTCGAAAATATAAAGAGGCCTGGCAGACATTGATTAAAGCCCATCCAGACGCCGGCCGCATACGTCCTTTGTCGTCACCACATGCTTGTCCTGCGTTCATGATCCCCAAAGCCAATAAGATGGTACTTCCACGTTGGGTGAACGATTACCGTCCACTCAACGCAAACACAGTCCACGACTCCTTCCCATTGCATCGTATAGACGACATACTCGCGGACTGCGCCAAGGGCCAAACCTGGAGCACCATAGATTTCACAGATAGTTTTTTTCAGACCCGGATGCATCCGGACTTGATAAAATACACAGCTGTCAGTACGCCGTTAGGCCTGTACGAGTGGTTAGTGATGCCGCAAGGATTACGAAATGCACCCACCGTTCAACAGCGGAGAGTGACAGCGGCGCTCCGCGAAACTGATAGGTAAAATCTGCCACGTATATTTAGATGACATCATTATCTGGTCAGAAAGTATTGAGGAGCACGAAAAACACATCAGAACTGTCTTTGAAGCTTTGGAAAAGGCTCACTTGTACTGCAACCCAAGGAAGACCAAACTTTTCCAATACTCCGTCGATTTCCTCGGTCACCGCATCTCGCAGCAAGGAATTGAGGCGGACCCAAAGAAGGTCGAGCCCATCGTGAACTGGCCCGTGCCTAAGTCGTCCACAAATGTGCGCGCGTTCTTGGGAATTGTTAGATATATTGCCTTCCTACTGCCGAACTTGGCCGAACACTCCTCCGTGTTAGAAGCCTTGACTACCAAAGACTGCGACAAGGAATTTCCGCAATGGACGAATGATCACCAAAAGGCTTTTGACGCGATAAAAGAGTTGCCGGTCAGCTCCGACTGCGTAACCACAATAGACCACGACGAACCTGGAGAAAATAAAATTTTTGTGACCGCCGACGCGAGCGACAAGCGTTCGGCGCTCTACTATGTTCGGCCCGACCTGGGAAACTGCGCGGCCCGTAGCTTTCAATTCCATGACCTTCAAAGGCGCCGAACTTAACTATCCTGTACATGAGAAGGAATTGTTAGCAATAATAAGGGCTCTTAGAAAATGGAGGGTGGACCTCATAGGGTCCCACTTCACTGTATACACCGACCACCGCACCCTGGAGAATTTCGAGATCCAGCGGACTTGTCAAGAAGACAAGCGCGCTGGATGGAATTCATGAGCCAATATGACTGTAAATTGTATACGTCAGAGGCGAGGACAACTGCGTGGCAGACACGCTGTCCCGCACCGAATTTGATGACAGCACGACAGCAGAAGCAGCCGCCTCAGACCCATGGGAATGGGCGGCAATGACGCCGTCGCTCCCCCGATGCCGCGGTGATCCCCCACGCGGGGAAATCACCTTTCCACGCTGTCCAATGCATCGGCCCGAACGCGGATCAGGAACCCTGTTGCTTCCGTTTTCGAAATCAAAGCAGATACAAAAAATCCTCGACTCCATTCGAAAAGGGTACGAGACCGACCCGTGGTGCAAGAAACTCGCTCGGCCAAGCACGGGAATGGCTGGCCTTGAGCTCCGTTGAGCCAGAGAAACTCTGGTACGTGGGGCAGCTGCCTTATTGTCCTGCACACTGGAGAATTGTGGGAAATGCTGTACCAGCTCGCCCATGACAACCTCGGCCATTTCGGGTTTGACAATCCTATAAATCACTTGCGACAATACTATTGGCCGAACATGCGACGGGACTTAGAAGAAGCCTATATCCCGTCGTGCCCGGATTGTCAACGTAATAAATGAGGACTACCCGCAAAGCGGGCCCCCTTCACCCCTTGCCCATTCCAGACCAACGCGGCGACTCGGTCGCCATCATTTCATCGGCCCGCTCCCTCCGGACAAAGGCTACGACTGCATAGCAACAATGACAGACGGTCTCGGCTCCGACCTGCAAATAGTGCCGACGAAGACTACGATCTCTGCGCCGGACTTTGCGCTGTGATTCTTCGAACACTGGTACTGCGAGAATCGATTACTGCTGGAGATTATATCGGATCGCGACAAACTCTTCGTGTCCGCCTTCTGGAAAGCCTTGCACAAGCTGACTGGGGTTAAACTTAAACTCTCGACAACTTGGCACCCACAAACCGATGGCTCAAGCGAACGGACAAACAAACCGTTAATCAAGCGGTCCATTACCACGTCGCTCGTAATCCACACGGCTGGGTTCGTGCATTGCCACGCGTACGTTTTGACATGATGAATACCGTGAACGCATCTACCGGGTTTTCAGCTTCGAGCTTAAAATGGGACGGTTGCCCAGGATCATTCCGTCTCTCATCGCAACTCCAACGGAACATTCCCACCGAACAGAAACTGGCTTCGGATATTATCGCACAACTACTGCTTGACGTCGCGAAGCAAAGGACAACTTACTTGCGGCAAAATTATCCCAGGCTGAACAAGCAAACAAAACGCGAGGGCCGGATCACGTCCTAAACATCGGTGATCGGTTAAGCTCACGACGGTCCACCGCCACGCAGAATACCTCAAGAAGGGCAACAAAGGGTTGCAAAATACATGGCGCGCTTCGACGGCCCATACACTATCACCGCTAAGCACGACGAGTGCTCAACCTACACACTAGACTTACCAAACCAACCAGATGTCTTCCCGGTTTTTCATGCATCCGAACTCGAGCCCTACGTCGAAAACGACAACGACCTCTTCCCCTCGCGCAAGCTCGCTGAACCGGACCCAATCGTAAACGACCAAGGGGAGGACGAATGGTACATTGATTCTATTATCAACGAGCGTCGCGAGGGCGCGGCAAACAATACCTTGTGCGTTTCACTGGATACGGACCCGAAGGCGACCGATGGCTCCCAGGAAGCGAAGTAGCCCACTGCGAGGCCCTCGATCGATGGATAAATCGAAGCATTTAGGCCGGCTGGCACAACTTTCGCTTTCCCCCTGCGGTCGGCACCTTCCCCATCGCGGGTGTTTTTGGTATCGCAGTACGCATTTGTCACTCCTACCTACAATCCCCCACCCCCGTTGGCTTTTCCTTTTTCTCTGGCGAGGTACGTTCTTTATTTTTCACGGAGGGAGGGGTGTAAACCCGCGCTCGGATTTACTTACCAAATTGTCACATCACTCACGTTACGTTATGTCTCACCTTACCACCACCACGCACCCCCACCATTGATATCTCCCGGCTCTTGTATTACCCCCCCAATCCACGGTCTTATATTTCGCTTTTGCTCTTGAGTGTTTCTCCCCAGACATGGTGAGTTTCCATCAGCTCGCCAAAAACTCAAGTCCATTCAAGGCTGGCTGGACAATAAGCTGCTCAAGACCTTTGCATCCACACCATCCATCCTATCGCAGATCACTGCCTCACCTCTTTTGATGCCTGATTTGCGTGTACGCCACTACAATCGTTGGGCGCGTCACCATCCTGTCCTTACATTGCCCTTCGTTCTTTCTCCCTGTCCCATCACTTTCATTTACTGCACTCTTACCATTTCCATTCCGGACCTATACCATTACACACGTTCCCCCACTGTCTTTACTCCTAATTATATTGTTTTTATTGCTGCTCTTGTATGCTTCCGAATCAAGAAGAGTGATTCCGAATTGGGATCAGTGTTCGATAGGTCGGCTAGAGGCCATAGGCTCATAGCCGCCATAGACGCCATAGACATCAATTTAGCCAAATTACAGGATTCTATGTGATTCTAGGCGGCTCTATGTAGAACTGCCTGTTCTATAGGCTCCTGCATAGACCCCGACCTTCTAAAACTCTACGTGCATTACGCGGCCTATATAGGCCTATATAGACTCTCCGGGGTTTGGAGATGCTGGTCCCTCATATGTCGTCACATGAGCCTGGATTGTCCTTACCTGTTCCTCTCACTCAATCTCAACTTCAACCCATTTAGCTGTAGACCTCATTGTGTCCACCACTTCTTGTCTTCTTTTCTTCATTTTTTTTCATGGAACCTCTTCCTAGGCCTCACACTACACTTTCATCCTGGTTATGAAATATTTGGGTTTGTTTGCACCTCACGTGAACATGATTCAGGATGGATTTCTTCCTCAATGTCCCGATCACCCAATGGCCTCAGATTTCTTGTGGAGCACAGATATCATTCAGAATTATGATTTGACATCCTCAACATATTTTTGGGGGTCTGCCTTCAGGTGAAATTCCATGATTGATGTGAATTTGGGCCATATTGCCATAATTGTACAACCATCAGATACCCAAAGGGCTTGAGAAAAATGGAGAATGTGAAGGGCACACATATGAAGAGATCCGTTTGAAAGACTGGGCCAAAAACATATTTTTTGGGCCCAGAAAGAAATCATGTGCAAGGACCAATGATTGTGCAAGGACTATGGAATGACTGTAAGGGCAGTGAATCTCGAACGCTCGCTGCACTCACGGGAGAATCTATCCGGAGATATCGGAGCCTCGGAATATGATCTGAGGCAGATTTTGATGAAAATTTGATCGCGATTCACTGCCCTAGAACGTCTGAGCTAACATCTGGTGTACTTTGACCGGCAAGGGTGCCATCGTGTCACACTGTGGCTGTGGAGTGACTTTTCGCATCAGACACGCGCCCCCGCCATCTGTCGCGCCCATCCTTCTCTGCTGCCAGGCTTCACTTCTTCATCAAGCGTGTCATGGCACCTGTCCAATCACGTCTAGATGCTCACCAGCGCAACACTATCAAAGCCGCGGCAATCTTACAAAAAGCATGCATCAGCAAACCCTGATTTTCACCCTAGCAGGCTGTAGCAGCTGTAGTATAATGTAGCAGCCTCAAACATGGCTATAGTGCTCCATAGTGCTCCATATTGCTCTATAGATTTGGGGGAACTATATAGTGCTACATAGCTCAGGCAGAACTACATAGTGCTCTGTAGTTGGATAGGGGCTCCATGTAGTCCTCTATAGTGCTCTGAATTTTTTGGTGATCATATAAGATTTTTGGAGTTAGATTTTACCTTGGGCTCAATCATATCCCACTTGCACCATCAATCAAGGTACTTTGGAAATGTTGTACCCCAATTCCCGAAATGCCCCTCACAAGTCTAATTCAACCTCGGTTTACAGTCTGTCATATGACTAAGGTCAAATTCTATATCCAATTGTTCCGGGAATTAAGTGCCAGAACAATGTCAGGCGGAGTTGAGGAGAGCTGGTGTCGAAAACGGCCTTGTGTTTGGAAGCACAGTGGGCAGGACCTAATAAAGAGCACAGAGTACCATGCCTCATATTGTGCTTATGGTGTAGTGGTTATTTTGTCCACACTTTAAATTCTAGACTCGCGCGAAGGCCCCCGGTTTGATTCTCACTGGTGGCAAATAATTAAATATCCCTTAGGACGTGCTTAACTAAACTCTTACTCCCTTACATACTGACTAGTCAACTTACTTACTTAATGGGTACTTACTGACCTTCAATATTTGAAAGCCATTGACTTTTCTTATAATACTGTGGACCTTGTACTACAGAACGCTAGAGGCCAACTATGGACTGCTATATAGTTCCGACCCAACTATACAGTGCTGCACATCTAAAGACCTTTGCTACAGCCGCTATGGGCACTATACAAGCTATAGGCTACTATGAGCCACTATGTAGTGCTATGTAGCCGACCCAGGTTTTGCTGATGTGCGAAGACACGCGGAAATCTCGAGGGTACCAGTCCGCCCCTGCACGCGCCAAAATCCGGATCGAATTCCGCGAGCGGAACGACGGCATGATACCCCACGAATGGCAGGTCGACTTCGGTGAAGCTCTGCATCTGGGGGCCGACTGTAGCTTGATCACAGGCAAGACCATGCCCTTCGTGATGCCGCTATTCCTGGACTCGAACAAGATGATAATCATCATCTCGCCTCTCAACACGTTGGAGGAAGATCAGGTGAGCGTGTACCATAGCGAAATCACGCATATTTACCATAATATAACCCAGGCTTTGCGCTTTCGGAAGATGGGATTATCTGCGGTCGCTGTCAACAGGGATACGTACAGCGACACGATCCACAAGGTGTGGCTTGTCTTTCTTTTCTCATTCTCTCATACCAACCGCGCTCCCAGGAAATACAAGAATTCAAGCACCGCGTGATTATCACCTCGCCCGACATGTGCCTCAAGCACGACAAATTCAGACTGCTCCTCAGCACCACCACCTTCGCTGAGCAAATTGCTGCATTTGTTATTGACAAGGCACACTGCATTTCCCAGTGGGGGGACAGCTTCTGTGCGGAGTATGCCGAACTTGGAACCCTTCGTGCATTCGTCCCCCTCAAGGCTCCCTTCCTTGTCGTGTCCGCGACTTTGCCTCCTGCCGTTCTGGCCGATGTGAGAAAATTGGTTCACATGAACGCCGACACTTCCTATCATGTCAATCTCGGCACGGACCGCCTGAATATTGCGTGGTTTGTTCAGCATATGAAGGCAGCCAAGACCGACTTGGAGGCTTTGGAGTTCCTTGTTCCTCAACACGACTCGGAGGAGGATGTTGTCGAGCTCGCATAGATGATGGTCTTCTTCGATGATATCAATCTGTCGATGGATGCATTAATCCACCTTTGCGCTTGATTGCCGTGCCAAAACCGGGGGCAAATCACCATGTATCATTCGCGCCGGAGCAAATGATCGAAACATATCATTATGAAGAAATTCCGAAGCGGGGAAATAAAAATTCTACTGACAACAGAGGCGGCAGGGATGGTGCGTGCCTCTCAGCGATCAATTGTATTTGGTCATCCACCGCTTCATTCCCGTACAAAACTGTGGCAAAATCAAAGACCTCCCCACAATTCTGTGCCCGGTATATTTGAAGTTCCCGATTCATTTTGACTGGTAAAGCCGCCCGCATAGGAAGAATCCAGATGGTATAGGCGCACCCACTAATAAAGTGGCTCTGGTTGTTGAGCCGCTGGGAAAATACTTGTAAGGTGACGTTGAGGTTGTTGTGTGTTGTGAGCCAAGGGGATATATGGACAGCAGCCTGAACAGCCTCCATTGCACGATCTGCGAGTGTGCCATAGGCTGGCAGTCCACTTGTGGCTCATGAGGATGCCGAGCGCGTGGAGAGCGTCGAAGGCTCGTGCGGAGAGCCCACATGCCTTCAGGTAAAGAGACCACAATTTTGTAACACGTCCACGGTTATTAGACCGCGTATATTGGGCTTGGGAGATCATATGGAGCACCACCTGGGGGGAAAGAGTTGATCGTTGGTTCCAAGACATGAGTTAAGGTGCACCATGTCGAGATCTTTATATTTGTTGCGTGCTACTTGTTGTGAACTGTACGCCGCCCGTCAGAATAGAAGCCCCAATGTGGGGGCATATTTCTTGATTAAAGCCTTCAGCTGATCGAAATTGAGGCTGGTGAGATGCTCCTCTGAAAGCTCCTCTGGTGGGGACAAGAACAGCGGAGCAGATAGCTTCATTTCTCAATTGATGATGTTGGAAACACAAGTGACGGCGAACTCCCGCAAGACATGTCGGCCTCCAGCTGGATTTCCCCCGTGAGCTTTATGACCACGGCGTGGAGGGGTGTAGCATCGTGCTAATATTCCTGGGAGCTCATTCATCACCAAATTTGTCGAAGCCATGAAAGGGCCTTGTGACCTCGGCAAGCGCCGATCAGGCTTGGACGCGTCGCGCAAGTTGCTTCCAAGCCTCTCCAAGCCTTGCCCCGAATTGCCTAGCATTCTCCTGCCTTTTACACAGTTCCAAGGTCCAAGCCACACCGAAGCCTTGCTCCACCCCCCCAAGGGCTGCTGGATCTGGGTGCTCCTCGACTTTCTCAGCCATTTTACTCGAATAAATGTTGCACCTTCCGGGTTGTTGTTCATTGCTCCGGTTCTGACCGCTGTCTCGGTTGGTCTCGGTGGTGACGAGCAGAAATATTTTGGAGCTATTTATGTATGCCCATGTCATTCCCTAACACATCATATTCACCCCACAGATCAAGCCTTTAAAAGATCCCATGATATAGAGGTTATGTTACTTTCAGCTAAATTTTGGGGCATTGCCAAGGTCGCCGGTTCAACTCCCAGTAAAAACACATTTATTTAATGACTACCCTACATATTCTAGCAAGCTCACCATGACACAGAGAATGCAAAATATGAAATCGTCTAGACTGGAAGCTTTTTGCATCAGGCACCCTTGAGAAAGCCGCGGCTGTAAATGACCTTGCTAGGGTTAAAAGGCCTTCCAAGGCTGTCAAGCCTGGTACACCCTTGGAAGGCCTTGAGCCAGATAACCTTCACTTTACAGCATTTCCAAGGGCAGTACAAGCCTTGAGTAGCCTTGCAATGCCTTGCGGCCCTTGGAAGCGCCTCAGATGCCCCTTGACAGGCTCTGACATTTTTGGTGATGTTGCTGACCATCAAGCCAGTCCGGGCAAAGCGTACATCTGCATCCGAAATACAGCCCTCGTTGCCCCAGCATATCGCATCAAGGAAGATGGCCAGATCGAGACCTTGATCGCGGATGGCCCCTAGCACTTTGGATACTTTGCCCGCAATGTCTGCGTCCTGCAACCTGGTGCGCCGATCCCGCGACTGCTTGATCTGGATCGGATCCGCCGCACAGTGTCTTCCTCGTCATCGGAAAGACTGAAAGTGTCGGGTTTGTTCCCGATGTGTGCGTCAGAGTCATCGGGTTCGAGGAAGTTCATCTGAGAAGAGGAACTCCAGGTCCTCGTTCATGGCGCGGCGCAGACAGGGGACTGGCTAAATTAGGTGCTGGTGACACTACGTTACTAAGTGTTATTAATGTGACTGATGTCACCGATGGCACCCTTTACGATCAAACTCAAGAGGTGTCTGATCTCGTTATCAGACCCACCGATCAAAGCACGTGCTTTGATTTGATGTCACCCAGAAAACGCAAGGAAGGGTAAAATAAATTAGTTTTGGTGGCTCTCCATGAGCTGAGCACCATTGCCACTGCTTTTAGAGTATTCCTCGATTTTTCCTGGAAGAAATGGCTACGTTGATTGAAACGTCGGATTTATGTTCCAATTTGGAAGCAATCGGCATACGAGATCCAGGGACCAAGAGTATGTTTCAGCCACGGGAAGAGGGATTCAAAGTGCTAAAATTGACACATATACAGTCTACATAGTTTTTGTGGGTGTGCAGAAGGGTCCATGGTGTTTGGAGGAGGGGGCCAAACAATGATGTGTTTGGCTCCTCCTCATCAGCACGTGCTGTTGATCGTGGGTCCGATAACGAGATCGGACACCTCTTGATTTATGTCAGCGCCATCAAATCCCGTTCCGTTGCCAGTCCCCACAAACTGCACCAGATGTTAGGGTGGTGATCTCGGATAATTCTATTTAACAACCCCCCTTGTTAAGAACAACCGGGTTGCAGAATAGAAAGTTTCTATCTAACAACCCCGTCTATTTATGAATTTGTCACAGTGGCAGTGGCAGTTGATGGTGGGGACGGCGGGATGCTGCCAGTCCACAGAAGGAATAGAACTGACTCCGAGGTAAATTTAGGTACATTTCAACACCTATAGCACTCCAGTGTGACTTGCACCTTTTGCGTTGGCGCGGCGGGTCCCATCAGACGGCACGTCCGATTGCAGCCTGCCGGCACTGTGATCCAAATCGGCATTGCCCGGCAGCATCCGCCGCCCTCTCCCGCACTCTCCCGTTTCGCTACATTTTGATAGTAATAAAAGTGCCAATATCAAATAATAATCAGTAGGAGACTCGCGCAGACCTTTTCTCGTGCCTCAGGGAGGCTCATGCATTGGTACCTTCCGCGCGAAGTCGATGCCGGATCGGGCCGACGCAATTCTGGGACTCGGCGCCGAGCCTGCCGCCTATTACACTTGCCAATTCCTCAGCTGCAAGTGACCAAGGAATCACTGAAATGAATTCGAAAATGAAAAGAGGACACGCCTGACTGTATGTCATCCAACACACCGAAATTACCTCTGCCCGAGTCGGGGCGGCGGGGATTGGGTGGCGGTGGATTGATTCTGTGACAAGTTTATAAATAGTGGGGGGTTGTTAAATAGTGCAACCCGGGTTGTTCTCGACAAGGGGGGTTGTTAAATAGAATTATCCGGTGATCTCGTTGGCAGTTTTTTTGATCTTTTCTGCCTCGAGATCATTCCACCATCCTAACATCTGGAGCCGAGATTATTCACCCATGCACCTCGACCATCTGAGGAACGAGCTCGCCGATATCGAGATCTCTATCATCCGACAACGCCTTCTTCTCGAAGAGCTAGAGGAGCGTAAAGCCGCCGTCCGAGCCGAGCTCGATGGTTTTGTCTTCCCAGTCTTGACCCTCCCACCCGAAATTACGGCCGAGATATTTCTTCAGCTCGCCTTAGGAGATTCGAACGACGATGACAGTCGCGATTTCCAGGGGGTCCTACTCATTCTCGCGGTTTGCCGGACATGGAGAACTCTGGCCCTTTCTGTTCCCGCATTGTGGGCTACCCTCAACTTGAGGACCCTTGCTTGGCGTCCGAATGCGCCGGGAGAGATGGAGGAACTCGTCGACACGTGGTTTAGTCGCGCAGGCGCTCTTCCGCTCTCCCTCAACTGGTTCGGCAATCTGGAGCAATCGTCCGGACAGCTAAATACCATCATTGGTCGGCACGCCCTGCGTCTTCAATCGCTGCACATTGGCATAGACATGGGTTGTGTCTCGGATCTCATTGACAGCATTCCATTTCCCCGGCTTGAACTTCTTGCGCTTGAAAATTACGATGATATTGCTCCCGATATGCCGGTGTCGACGTTCGGGGAAGCACCTCAGCTGCGACATGTATCGTTACAACGCGTATCACCGTCGTCTCTGATACTTCCCTGGGGGCTGCTGGAAATTTTCAGCGCCACCTTCATCACCCCACATCAATGTTTGTATGTTCTCCGCGCGGCCCCATTGCTCCGCAAATTCGACTTCTACGGTTCACCCGAGGGTTCGTTCGACGACGACGAAGCAGTCATCTTACACCTTCGGCTAACTTCTTTCCGTCTTTGTAACGGAGGTCAGGAGATAGTGCAATATCTTGCACTCCCTGCTCTAGAAGTTCTCTCGTTTGAAAACCTTCCAGGATTGGACGACGACATCTTCCTCCCATTTTTATCGCGATTGCGTGGATCATTGCGGGACTTTACCATCTCCTGCAGGGGGCGACTTGTCCTAATATCCCCACAATGGTTTCAGCATATGCCACACCTCACCGATCTGAATCTCGCCCGTTTGCAGCCGCAATCCAGGGCAGGCTTTGTCCGGGCCTTGAACCGTCATCACAAGCGAGAATTCCTCCCCGCATTAAAGAACCTCACCTTCATGGATTGGCAGCCGTTCGAGGTAGACATAGAGCTGCTGGACGCCTTGGCTACTCGATGCACACAGATGGAAGCCGACGAAGGACATATGCGAATGCCATTGAAGTCGTTGCGGTTAATCTGGGAGGTTGACTATCCCGTCACCAGCGTCCCGAGTCTGATTGATATTGAAAATCTCGTGCAGCGCCATGGCGTGGCCCTACGAGATCTGCGAAGGCGCGGGATGGGGATTCACATTGGGACCAAAGACTGTAATTATCTTTTCTTGTCAGGCGATCGTTGGAAGCTTGAAATAAGCTTGAAAGCCGTGTTTCCTTGGCACGCGTAGCATTATTAATTACCGCGCTGTACATAGAATTTTAATAGAAATAAGAGACCTCCGCCGTGTGACAACACAGAACCATAATCAATGTTGGTGCGGATTATCCTCCTCTTGTTCCTCCTGCTTCTGACATTTCTACACATTTCTACTGTCTCAATTTTATTCTCAGCCGTCTCCTAGCCTTGTTGTACTATTTGGATGTCACGTGGTCACGATATTCCGCTTTGACCGATCTCGTTTAGGCCAGGCTTACGGGCTTTCGACCGCAGCGGCGGGAACGAATAGGTTCAAACACGCACTAATAATACCAAGTGACGTCGATCCCGGCCGGAATGAACAAAGTACCCGGATTGCAGCACTTCTCAGAAAATGCTACCTAAAACACTGCTCATCTGCGCTTCCCGCAAGGCAGAATTCTCGAACGGCTTCTTCGCTGGCCGTTCTGGCAAGTCTCCATCGTCGTCTGTCGGCCTCTTTCTTTTGGGACGCTCTTTGACCTCCATGACCTCGCCTTTCGCTTTTTTCCGTTCCGCCCGTTTATCCAGCACCCGTGCCAGCTCGACGTTCTTGAGGTAGTCGCGCTGCTCGGTCCTGGATTGCGAAAGCTCCACCCGCAGCTTCGCGGTATGCACGGCTGCTTCGTGCGCTGTTTCATGTTAGAATCGAGGCGAGCAAGGACACATTTCAGTTACGCACCGACTTGCTCCGTGAGCATGCTCCACTTGAACTTGGGGAGGTACTTCATGGTCCAGACGTCGTCTCGCCAGCGGGTGCCCTTTTTCCCGCCGATGGGCTGGGCATTGAGCATGTCGGCGACGCTGCGTGCGACCTTTTTGTCCTTGAACTCGACCCAGCCTTCGGTGAAGTGCGCCTTCTTGGTTGCGGTGTATTTCCGGCGCAGATATGCGCGCTTGGCGTCTGTGCAGTAGTTAAATAATTGGTTGAGGTGGGATGAAAATCGGTACCTTCTTGCTGGAGGTAGACTCTGCCTACGTCGCCGTATGCGCTCATGAGATGGCGGACTTTGGTCGGGCGCATGCCGGGGGGTATTCGCGAGATGTAGATGACGCCGGCGCGGTTCTGGGCGGCCTGAAAGGCGGCGAGGGCTTCGCGGGTGAGCGGCTTGACGATCTTTTCTGCTGGACCTGAGAAGCCTTCCGGATCCATTCCCTGAGCGAAGTCGTTGTCCGAGTGATCCTCGAGGACAACCGCGCCCTCTTCGACGACGTCCTTGGATCCACTAGCAACGTTCTCCATCGCAGCGCACGGACCAATGTGAATTTTTGTAGTAAAGGTTGTTTGTAGCTTTGTTTGCGGCCCCATCGCGAAACCACAACAAGCGTCGAACAACGCCGAGCTCACTGCAGCCAGCGTCCGCGCGCCTTGTGACCGTGATCCCAAGAGGTCTGTGCTTCACTATGCTCGACCTCAGACAGCGGCAGGCTCTGATCAGCCGTTCTCTCTCTTGCTTTGCTTTCTCTCATCTCTCTCTCAGCCAAGAACTAGCATGTCCTGGAACGCATCCTATCCTCCACCCCCCCGCCGCTCCTCGCGCTCCCGTTCTCCTGGCCGCGCCTCTTACCCACCGCGCCCAGAGCCCCCGTATCCACCCGACCAATACCGCGCCGACTGGGAGGCCTACGACCGTGACAGGGCGTGGGCAACTTACGAGCGCGAGCGCGTGGCATACGAGTACCGCAGGGGCCGCAGTCGCAGCCCCGGCCCTGAGGGTACGTCGCCCGAATCGCACCACATCCACGCTGCTGACCCCAAAAAAGTTAACCGCAAGCGCCAGCGCTCCAATTCGCCGTACGACCGCGACCGGTATGATCCGCGCCCGCGATACAACGACGACTACGGTTTGAATCATATATGCAGCTGCGTTGCGTCGTCTGCTAATTTGTATGCACAGATGGGCATCGGCAGTACGGAGGGTATTCCTCACCACCGCGGCGTGGCCATTCCGGCTCGTTCCCCCCTGGCCGCCGCGCCCCGCCGGACCCCCATACCTTTGACTACCCCGCATCGCTGAAGCAATATGCCGAGTGGTTCCGCTACTTCTACTCCCAGCAGGCCACCGAAGAGGACAACGCTGACAAGGCCGCCGAGCAAGAGGCGGGTGACGGCTCCAAGCCCCGAAACGGCATCAAAAGCAAGTGGGAAAAGTACAAAAAGGACTTTGCCGCATCCCAGGTTAGTCGGTGTTTCCATTGGCTGTCGCACCTCTATTCTACTATTACTGCACGACGTGATTCTGAATATCGTTGTATTGTAGCTGCAGACGATGTTTGACCACCACAGAAAATCTCCATGGTTCAGTGAAAAGTATGACCCTGCGCCAGAGCTTCAAAACCTGCGTAAGAGGGTGAGAAAAGAAGGGTGGAAAGACCGGATCGACACCTTCTTGCTTGATCTCGAGGCGGGCAAGTTTGATCCAGACTTGAATGAGCCGCAAGTCGAGTCCCCCGTCAAGGAAAACGGGAGTGCCAACGGCGAGGCTTCACTGCCATCGTCGGAAAGCGTCCCCAACCCCAATGGCACCGCCGCACCCATTTCCGAGGAACCCAAGGCTGCCACCGACGACGACGACATGCAGTTCAACATGAACGTCGACGAAGACCACACCGAGGCCGACACGAGCAGAGCCGACGCAAACGGCAAGTCCGCGGCCAACAACAATAACAACAAGCGCACCGACCGTGGCGACGAGGTATCCGTAATGCCTGAGGGCAATCAAGTCATGATACGGACGATACCCCCTGATATCGGACGAGTGAAGCTCGAGGATGTGAGTTTCTGCGCAGGTGTCGCGGACATCGCTGATCTTTGCTACCAGGCATGCTCCAAAGTCCCCGGTTTCGTCTACATCGCCCTCGGCGATCCGTTGCAGAAACGAAACTACTATCGCGCTGGGTGGTTGCGGTTCCGCGATGACGCCGACATGGGGTCCGTTCTTGCGGAGTTGTCCGAGAAGAAGGTGGGGGATTCCCTCGCGCCACGCCTACGCACCGCTAATTATGTGTCGCAGATCGAGGGCTTCAAGCTGCACATCACGCACAACGTCAAGCCCTTCACTAACCGGATCCGTTATGCGCCGGAGGTGGCGAGCAGGCCCGACCGCATGGAGAAAGATCTGGCAAACGCTAAGGCGCTTGCGGCGAAGCTTGAGAGCGAAGCGGCGGAGCTGCGCAAGCTCAAAACTGCGCGCAAGGCGGTCGAGAAGGTTGTCGATTCGGAAGCGGATGCGTCGATGGAGGGACCGGAGGAGGAGGAGGAGCCTGAGCCGCGAGAGCGGGGGTGCGATGCGGTCGAGCGACGGATCGAGAAGGTCATGGCGGAGCTGCGCCAGCAGGAGCTGGTGGACGTGAATGACGACAAGGCGTACGAAGTTAAGAAGGTACGCATCCAGGTCTCGTTGCGAATGAGGTCAAGGCTGATCTGGAATAGACCACGGTGTCGCTCGACCTGTACATTGCCTACCTGCGGGCGGCGTTCCACACGTGCTACTACTGTTCCATTGTAACGGACCATCTTGAGGAATTGCAGCGCAAGTGTCTGAAGCACGAGCGCAAGCCGTTGTCGAAAATGCTGCTTGAGGAGATGAAGGCTGCCGAGGCCGTTGAGAAGGCGGAGAAAGAAAAGCAGTTGAAGACGGAGGATGAGGGGGATGAGGCGCCCGCCGAGGAGAAGGAGAAGGAAAAAGACACCAAAGGTTCAGGTAAGGACCGCGCGAACGACAGGGACTGGAGGCGTACTGGTGTGTCTGATTTTTCTTCGTCTTCTTTGGATGCCATTTAATGTTTTGGAATTTGAAGATGAGCGGTGGGTGGAGTGGCTCGATTCTAAGATGGCTCTCTTGGTCAACCGAGAGGGTGTTGACCCGCGCGAGTATGGTGGCAAAAGCTACGATGAGTATGTATATGGTCGTGTCGTACTGCACCGCGACTGAACAATGTTTACAGGGAACTAACGAAAGCCGTGGAGCCGTTCGTAAAGCAAGAGGATGAGACCAAGTTCCGGTGTAAGACGTGTCAAAAGCTCTTCAAAGCTACGTCCTTTGTCGAGAAGCATATTGCGAATAAACATCCGGAGCTTGTGAGAGTACTGGACGAAGTGATTTAATTTGAATTTCGGCCGTCGGGATGGACGCTGACTGCCCTGCAGATACCGTACTTCAACAATTTTGCGCTCGACCCGCATCGCATCCAGCCGTTTGCGCACCCGCCGGTGAGCGTTGGCAATGGGCAGGCGCCGCCGCCGCAGGCGTATGGCATCCAAGGACCGCCCTCGCACCACGGTGGAGGCGGGGGCGACTATGGGCGCCAGTACGGTGGCGGTGGGGGCGGCGGTGGGGGCTATTCACATCCGTCGCAGTACAACGGCCAGTGGGACCACCATGGGTACTCGGGCTACCCGCCGCACCAGCCACCACGACGCGACGACTCGAACGGACGGCGGCTCAGCGAGCGCCTCGGCGGGTTTGCGGAGATGTCGCTGCCCGCGGGGGCGGGGCTGCCTGCGAAGCCGACGGCCGCGGCCGCGGCGCTGGACTCTGCGCTGGTCAGCGGGAACGCGCAGCGTCGAGCGGGCGGGCGCGGGGGCGCGGGCGGCCCACTGCCGCCGCCGCCACCGGACGCGAAGGAGGATCCGCGGGCTGCTGCGGGGAAGCGAGTGAGCTACCACGATATGGACTTGGTTGCGGAGGTTTGTGGCTTTATTTTTCTGGGATGGGCGGTCGTTGACGTGTCTCTTTGCAGGGGGATGTCGAATTGTTTTACTAGTGTCATCATGTTGTGCGGGTCGTATCTTGTAAGTACATATCTGAATCCCAACTCTGGCCCCCTGCAAATATCAAAGTGAAACATAAAAAAAATCTGACATATTTTCGAACAAAGTTTGACGTTCTTTTTTGGGCGCCAAGTTCAAAACACTCTAGCTTACCTTCACGCTTTTATTTGTCGTACGAGTACCGTATCTTCGTTACGGTTTATTGCAGAAACAGAAAGATTATTCGAGAAAGCTCATGTTGAATCGTATTGAAAACGGCCGACGGTGCCGTAACGACATTTGAATTCACAAGCACCTGCTGAGTGTAATTCTGGCGCGCCTACCGCGGCCACGTTCCTACAGTACTCTTGGACCAGCATAGACTGGCTCCAGCATTCTTGTCTGTCCCCTCCACCTGCGGCTTGAGGAATGACAGAGGATGCGGAAACCCTCCCCCGCCCAGTGCGCCCTGAAGCAGTCAACGGCGACGGCGAGTGGGCGGGTGCGAAGGACGACCCCTTGGCAGTGCAGACCTTCACTTTTGTGCGCCGCATGGACTCAGGACAGCCGTCGGCGCCCCCGACCCCGTCTGACCACCCGGACGACTCGGACGGCGTGTCGTTGAACGGCCAGGACGACGCAGACGAGCGGAACGACACTCCAACCAATGCCCCGCCCCGCATGCATCCCCGCTTCTCCCGCGCATTCTCCCTTCCCCAGCTCGGCCGCCTCCAGAACCCCCACCGAACTAAAAGCGCCCAATGCGGGGTAATCAGAACGGCGGCATATCCGACCCAGGCACCCCCAGCTCGAACCAGTTCTACGAGCTCTCGCTCGAGCTCGCGGATATGGTGCAGATGGCCATTCAGACGCTGCTGCAGATCTCCCCGCCCCAGATACTCGAGCAAACCAAAGAGCAGTTCTCCGCATGCGCGCTCTCCGTGCCCACCCCGTCCATGGGCGCCATGTTCACCGCGATGCGCAACCTAAACTATTCTCCGCAAACATGGCCGAGTTCTGCCAGGAACTGCCTGGCGACTCCCTCGAGTCCTCGGGGCTCATTGCGCACACTGATTTCGATCTCGGTGAACTGCTGCAAAGTGTGGGAGATGTGATGAGCGGCGCGGCTGCGGAGGCAGGCGTGGATCTGGTGCTGTACCACGGGGATCTCGGTCTGAAGTATGCGTGGGTCAGCGGCTCGGAGAGTGGTTTGACGGTCGCACTGTCTCATGTGAGTGCATTATCGCGTTCATTATTGCGCGGGACCTGAATCTTAGCGGCCAGGTGTTACGCCAAATCATGTCCGTGGCTCGGGCGGGCGACGCTATTGAAGTGGTCTCTTCATCGGCTTCGCGCCAACCCCGGGACAGGAGATTAGCATATCAGACGACCTGGTCACGGCGGACGCCCTGACCTCTTCACCGACGACTGAGGACGGCCCTATTCACTGCACTATCCAAATCGCGCACAAATTCGCGTCGTCTAGTCCATTCGCAACGCTTCCCGAATGCAGACCGGAGCCACACTTCTCTAGCCTCATTCTGCGCCGTCTTCTTCGCCAGATCGGAGGCTCCCTGAAGCATGATTTACCGTCCTCTACCGCTGGCCGCACTTGCGAGCTTTCTCTAGTCCTGGATCGCGCCCCAGCGTCGATAACTGGAACGCCGGACCCAGCTGGGACGGAGCCGACATTGGAGGAACTCGCTGCCTTTGCCGAGACCCTCAAGGGGGCCAAGGTCGCGTTATATGCCTCGTCCAAGGGATCTTTTGCGCAGCATGTAACCAGATATCTGGCGGACTGGGGGATGGACGTTAGCCATATGTCGGTGGACGGCGAGGCGGATGGAGAGGCCTCATCAGGCCCTCCGAGTCCGGTCTTGCCTCCTGCACAACCATATCCTCCCACCGGCGAGGCACCCGCCCCACAAAGCACCCCCGTGAAAGTGGAAACCAAACCGTCTGGTCCACAGCGCTTATCATTTGTATTTATCGACGACAATGTTGCCGTCCTTAAGGAGAGGCTCAATGCGCTGCGCGTCGAGCCACCTTACCCGCTAACACTGAACCCTAAACGCCCTCCCCTCCCCCACCATTCACGCCGCTCAACCACTCAAATTCCCCAAATTACCCGCATGTCGTCCCCGATGCCCACGTCCTCTGTTATGATGTCCATTTTACGAGTCTGGCTAATTTCAAGATCGTAAAAGACGTGCTGCAGTCCGTCCTCCCTTTGTATCTGGGAACCTCTGCGCCCATACCGAAGTCATGATAGTGCCTAAACCGGCGGGGCCCCAGCGCGTTCTGACCCAGCTGCACATGGCGGTTACCCGACCGCCTGTGGACCCCTTCTTTTCCCCCATAGCCACCTCGCCGGCAACCCCTGCACCCAACTCGTTTTTGAGCTACACCGGCCACCCTTCCGATCGCTCTCCGCTGGGCGGCCACCGGCCCCCCAGTGCGAGGAGCAACTCTGACCGGTCAAACAGGTCGGGCACGAAGGAGATGTTTGAGCGCCCAGGCTTGCCTCCGCCCTCGCCGTTGGGCATGTCAAACAGCACGGAGTATTTTTCGGAAGATGCGGTTCAACTCGGTTCGACGCCGTCATCCGGACTGTTAATTTCAAGCCCGCCGGGGCAACCCGCTGGGATTTTCTTCAGCCCACGTTCGAAGACGCCGAAGAAGTCGGCGTTTGGGCCGCCGATGGAGCGAGACAAGGGACAGTTGGTTCTTCCGCCGTCGACTAGGCGAACTTCTATCTCTCGAATTTCGTCCGACAACCCTACCTTCTCCTCTTTGCATGAGGCCTCGGGTTCTCCGCGCGCTGCTACCCGCGGTCTTGTCATCGGGATTCCAATCCCGCCAACCGAAATCGTCGCTCCGGAGCCTGTCCTCGCTCCTTCCGTTGTGACCGCCGAGGCTCTCGAAGCTGCTCCACAACAGCCAGGTTCCAGCCCTTCGTCGCCCCAAATAGGCAGCCCGACGTTTCGCCGGCCCATGCGCAGACGGACGGCTACTCCGGACCCAAAGTGCTGGAGAAAGTCAAAGCGGCGCCCGATATTGATATCGTCCCCCCGATTAGTGTTTTGATCGTGGAAGGTATGTGGACACGTCCACTTTTTTCATCGTTGACCGAGTACGACCAGACAATGTCGTCAATCAAATGCAGCTCGCTGGGTTCATGCGCAAGAAGAAACTCAAGTACCAGGTTGCGAATAACGGGCTCGAGGCTGTCAACAAGTGGAAGACGGGCAACTTTGATCTTATCCTGGTTCGTGCTGTTACGAAAGTCATTTGCGTCATTTTGTCAACGACACCCCGGACAGATGGACATTCAAATGCCCGTCATGGATGGGATCGAGGCGACCAAGGAAATCAGACGTCTAGAGAAACTGAATGCGGCGGAGGGGTATCCGCCGACGAGTCCGACCATTCCTGAGCCTAATCTGCGTTGAGCGTATCCTCGTACACTGTGACGGGCGCCTCACCTTACCGGTCGTCCGTCATCATTGTGGCTCAGACGGCGTCGTCGTTGAACAGCGATCGTGTAAAGGCACTGGCCGCCGGCTGTAATGATTTCTTGACCAAGCCTGTCAATCACCATTGGCTGAACAACAAGGTCACCGAGTGGGGCTCTATAAAAGCGCTGCAGATGTGGGCGGATATGCCGCCCGCGGCAGGCCATCGTGGAGCTACTGCTCATGCGCAACAGATTGCAGACCGGCTTCACGTCCCGGAGTTTGGGAAGAAGACAGCGGCTGCAAAGGCTGTTGGGGGAAACAGTGAACCTACGACCGCTGCGCTGAACAGCTCGGTGCTTTCGTCGTCGTCGTCCGCCTTCTGGAATCCAGCTATGCCTTCTCCAGTGTCTTTTAGAGGAACCCTCGGCCTTCCTGAACCTGCGCCCAAACCCGCTCTGAATCCACCAGAGCCTGTGCTAAATACTAACAACCCGGACTCACCCACTTCCGCGGGAGGCTAGTCGGCGTTCTTTACGTGAGGCGCGCCTTTATTGACGCATTGTGCAGACACTAAACCGGCCGAGCCCGCGGCCGATGCGCCGCAGGACATCCCGCGTATGTCGCTGTCTTTTTGAGCGCATGTTCAATCTTAAATTTACCATATCACACAGCTGACGAGACGCCAGCCGCGGAGATCGCCCCAGTGCGGTGACGGTACTGGGCGGCCCTAGGAATCATGCTCGGGTGGATGGTTCTTCCCTTGCTATATCCTGTTTCCTTGAGGATCGCCGTGTCGTTGCGCAAGTTCATTAGCTTTATTTGACGCTTTTCCTATAGCCGTACATACACGTTCCCTTCTTGTTTCTATTTTTCTTCCAGGGGCAGATACACGTGGGGAATTTGCGTGGGCTGTTGAATTGCACTCATTTGACTCGTACAAGACTCGATGGGATCCCTGTCATTACAGCCGTGGTTTGATAGCCTTTGGTGGAAAAGTCGCAGATAATTCGAGGGGGATGCCGGGCGTTGCCGAGATCAGGCCAGGCTGGATCGAGGCGAGTTCGCGATCGGTCTTTCAGGCTTGCTTTTCACCTTCGCGCTCGTCCTTTGCCCATGTCTGAGTCCTCAGCGTTTTCAAACGCATCCTCACCACAGACTGCGATCCCATCCCAGACCGCCATCCCTTTCCAGGCCATCTTGCTATATCTCCGGGCATGTAAGGAAAGCGCGCCCGACCAGTAAGCGAGTGCGGGCGGAGATAACCGACCCGCCCGAACCCACAACGAAAACGCGAATGCGAAAAAAGAGCTCAGGCGCTTCACGAGAACCCGGGCGCTTCGCGGGCGCTCAGGCGCTAACGGGCGCTCGAGCGCATCACGAACGCTCGGGCGTTTCGCGAGAGCCCGAGCGCTTCACGGACGCTCGGGTGCTGATGGGTGCTCGGGCACTAACAGGCGCTCGAGCGCATGACGGGCGTAGGGCGCATAACGAGCGCTCGGGGCTTCACGAGGGCCCGAGCGCTTCACGGGCGCTCGGGCGCTAACGGACGCAGGGCGCGTAACGAGCGCTCGTACGCGCAAAACAGGCGCACGGGCGCGGAACGACGAGCGCACGGGCGCAAAACGACAGGCGCTCGGGCGCAAAAAAGACAGGCGCTCGGGCGCAAAAAGACAGGCGCTCGGGCGCAAAACGACGGGCGCTCGGGCGCGGAAAAACGGGCGCACGGGCGCGGGAAGACGGGCGCTCGGGCGCAAACGACGAGCGTTCGGGCGCATAAACGAACTGGCGCTCGGGCGCCTGAACGAGCGCAAGGGCGCGGAAATGGGCGCTCGGGCGCATGAACGAGCGTACGGGCGCAATACGATGGGCGCGCGGGCGCATCACAAGCGCTCGGGCGCGAGACAGGACGGCCGCGGTCGAGACGTTGGCATAAGAAGAAGGCCGCGGGCGCCCGGAAAGAAAATGATGGGGAAAATAAGACGTAGCCATGAATAATTAGTACTCACCACTTCCGCCACTTTCCAAGGCATATCAAAGCGAGTTGGCAAAGTCTTCTTTTGCGATGAATTCGTTAACCGCCGGCATCCCCGAGCTCGCGTCGCCCTTAGACAGATTTCGACACACACATTTCTTCTCCTCCAAGCCGGGCCCTGATCTTGCGACACGACGATCACAACGAGGAAAGGCCCTCGACAAATCTTCTCCATCTCCATCCGGGAGAACGGCCCGTCCATCCTGCCCGCCGCGATTTCGGAATTCAAATATTCGACAGTGGCGGGGCGCTCCTCAACGGCGGAGGGGTGGTTAGGAATTACGATGGTGGAGGATAGGCGAGGCATCCGACCGAGCGGGAAGCCGTTGCGGAGGTTCTGTACCAAGAAGGGGTAGTTTGTCGATAGTTTGTGTTTGCGGAGTAGGGTGTCAAGGGCGTCGGCGTCGTACGGAGTAACCACGCGATCCAATAGATACGAGAGCGCGTCTGGCGGGCCCGAAGGCGGTGGGCACGCGTGCACAAAGGCGATAGATCGGTGTATTGTAAGATAGTTTGTGCTGGGGTTAGGCTGTGCTCGATCATAGATTCCGAGGCTGGAGGGCACGAATGCCCCTCCTCGCACGCGCTTACAGGTGTTGTCGCGCGCGAGCGCACTGTGATCTCCTCCGCAGACCGAGCAGATGTGGAGGCGCTCTGGCTCGTGGTTGCCCGCGCACCACGTCCGGACGTTGTAGAGAATACAAACGGCGTGGGATTGGGACCCCTGAAAGGAACTAGCAGTGCGCAAATCAATGCCATCGGCTTTGCAGAAATGAGGCTCTCCGTCCCGAAATTTCGTGGACGTCGCGGCGTGCTCGCGAGCACTGTGGGGACCGAAGCAGATCAAGCACACCGACGTGCTGCGATCACGCGACGAGTGACCGTCGCGAGAATACCCCCCGCCACTGTGCGAGTCCCGGGAGACGAGGCCTCGTGAGCAGACCCGCCAGCGTCACGCGAATCACGCCAGCCGCCATTGCGAGGCGCCTTTGGCGGCGTCACATTGGCTTCGTCTGTACTGGGGTGTTTTGATGAGGGGAGGGAGAGACGACGGAGGGGGTCATGTCCGAGGTCAGCCCAAGGGACTTGAATTACCTGTGGGTGCCACACGCGAGCTCCAAGGGACTCCTTGAAGAGCCCGTTATTGCAAATCTGGAAGCGCAACTCGCGCTCGACGGGGTACCACACCTCGGGAAGCTCATCGAAGACCTTCAAGTTTGCGAAGAAACATACGTGGAGGTTATACTCCGACGCATAGGTATTCAATGGCACTTTGGGGTCGGCAGGGTTGACGGCCGGGCATAGGTACTGCCACGCCGCCAACAAATTGCGAGACGCCCGGCGCCACAGGCTCGTCGAGAGCGCCGAAGTCGCCTCTTCGCCACCCCAAAGCTTGATAGCCTTCGCCAAACTGACGACCTGCACGCGCTCCGGCGTCACAAGTGTTGATGTCTGCGCAGCGCGAATCATATCCCTGGGCACGGACTGTGGGGTCTCCGTGGCCTCGCGCAGGATTCTGTCCGTCCAAAAATGCAAAGGAAAATGGACGCGGTGGCGAAGGGAAACAGAAAAAATGTCCGGGATATTCGCCGGCCCAGCGAGAACGGAGGAAATGTTGTGGGGAGCGGTCATGAGGAGTGTACCGGCAATAGGCTGGGTAGCCTTCAGCTTCTCCTCCTTCTCCGCACGCTCCTTCTCCTTCTTCGCCTTCTCCGCAGAATCCGCGCGCGCGATCTTCATACGTTCCGCTGCGAGGTACCTGACGAGAGAAATCGAGAGGGATCCCACGGCGTCCACCAACTCCTTGGATGAGACCATCAGGTTGGGAGCTCAGGCTAGGTGAGCTTGCGAGCCTGCCTGAGTGGAAGACAAGTAAGGGTAGATGTCTAGGGCATGTAGTTGTACGTCGCGCTGCAAATGATTAGATTAGATTTGCGGCACACTGCCACCTGTCAAAGCTTCCTCTCAGCTCGTCGACACCCTCGCTCCAGAAAGTCTTCAACGCCCTCCTCGTACTCACTCTCGTCAAATTCTTTGCATCTACAATGACTCAAAACTCCCGCTGTGGTCTTCCCTTGCCCCTTCCGGTGGATTTCGACTGCGTCGCGCACGCTACGCGCCCCGCTAACATCGCGCCTCTCCATAATATGGAGCTCTCCGAAATCAATAAGAAGAACATCGCGATTGAGAAGTCTAACGAGACCAGCATCACGCACACGCGCACCTACGAAGCCGCCCGCTTTTCGACGGCTGGAGTCGGAAACCTCGACGTCGGCGCGCGTCTCCTCCCGCTCTTCGAATACTCCGCCACCGATAAAGAGCTCCTCGTTTCCTCGAAGGAATACACCGAGTGCGTCGGCCCGCTCCCGCCCTCCCTTATCAGATACCTCGCGGAAGAGTGCTTGAAGATCGCGCGCACTGATGCCAACGAAAAGGCGAAGCACGAGAAGGAGCGCTCGGATCGCGAGGCAGATAAGCTCAAGGCCAACGCGTCCATGGCCGGTACGCTTCTTATTTCCAACCCCCACGACATATCGTCGGTCCTCGCTGGGCAGGCGATCATCCCTCCCGTTTTTTCTGTCTCTCTTCGCACGAAGGTTTTCCTTCCCCTTCATTTTTGGACCGATGCGATGCTTCGCATGGCGGTGCAGAAGCCGGGTGAACTCACGAAGGAGATGATACGCCCTGAGCAGACGTCGGCGCTTGTCACTCCCGAGCGCGTGCTCGTTGTTGATTTTGATAAAGCAACGAAGAAGTTCGGGGGCGAGGAGGCCTCGGAGGCGCTAACACCGAGCTTGTGGCGCCAGGCTTCGCGCAATATGTTGTCGGCTTGGGAGTTTCTTTGCCCAGCCATCAACCCCAACAACCCATCCTCTCCGACCCACACTTACGCGTCGGAGTATGGCCTTCACATTTGTTTCTTCACGAACTTGAAGGTGTTCGACAAGCTCCCGCACGTGTGGTACCCTATCGAGCGCGAGCTTCGCCTCGAATTGTTCAACGGTGGTTTCTTTAACGAGACGCTTTGGAGCTCTTGTGTTCAGATGGGAGTGATTTCGTACCACCATGCCGAGTTGTTCTCGCGCGACCAACCCGTTCGCACCCTCGCCGCTCCCATCCCGGCCGTTGCCTCCGTTCCTTGCAAACGTGCGGCCGGCGACGATGCTAACCCCATTCCCCCCAAAGCTCCTCGCAATGGTTACTCGGGCGACTCACGTGGCAGCGGCGGCCCCTCGCGCGAGGGCTCGATTTCACGCACGCCTGTGATCTGTTTGGTGTGTGCGGGGCCGCATAATGTGCGCGACCATCCTTCGAGGTCTACTGCCTTTCGGGACGGCTCCGCTTATTTTTCCACGTTTGATGGGAGGGACCTCCGCACCGCAGGTTCCTTTCGGGGCTCTGTGGCGTGGGTCATCTGCATCCTGTACAATGTCGGCGCCCCCTGCTCCGGTAATCACCAGCCGGAGTGTTTGCACATCTGCGCCCTCTGCAGAGGGGCCCACGGGGCCCTCTCCCGTGACACCTCCTGCAAGCGCTGCCGAGATGGGGCTTTCTACCCCTGATCTCCTCCCCATTTCGCACACGTCGATCGAGAACAGCCTAACCCACAATCTAACATGCAGTATATTGATCTTCTGCCTTTTGTGCATGCTCGCCCTCCGCCGCAAGGCCCGCCAGACGAACATTCTACACTCCTAGACCGGATCGTCACGCCGTACAACGCCGATTCCTTCGACACTCTTCTTGCAAAGCACAACCTAGCTACAAACCACCCGTTCGTGTCTCGCAACCTCCGCCGCGGTTTCCCGCTCGGACAGCTGCCCGCCCTCACATCTACGATCGTCTTGCCGAACCACCCATCCGTCGTCACTGAGCGCGTCGCGACTCTGGAGTATCTGACCTCCGAGCTCACTGCGGGCAGGATGTCAGGCCCTTTCTCTCAGGCACAGATGGAGGGCATCTGCCGAGGTCCTTTCTACGCCTCCCCACTCCTCGTCGTGTCGCAGGATCAGGGTCCCGGTTTGGACGCCAAGAAGCGCGTTTGTCGCAATCTCTCGAAGAGCGACGCGGTTTCGGGGACCCCAGCAGTGAACGAGTTCATCTCCAGGGAGGATTTCCCGACCCGTTTCGATATGCCTTGGAAGGTAGCAGAAGTGGTGAGCAAACATCTCTGGCTACCTTTTTTCCCCCCTCCCATCTTCTTTCGTCGGGCGCCCGCGGCCCATTTATGCCAATGTTTTGACTGCGGCCGTCCGCGCTTCGGCGCTCGTCCGTCTGCACTTCGGTGCCCGTCCCCGTCTGTGCTTCGGTGCCCGTCCCCGTCCGCGCCTCGGCGCCCGTCCCCATCTGCACCTCGGTGCCCGTCCGCGCTTCTGTGCTCATCCGTTTTCCAGTTCCTGTCTGCGTTTCGGCGCCCGTCCGTACTTCGGTATGCGTCCGCGCTCCGGCGCTCATCTGTGCTCGGGGGCTCGTTTGCTTTCGGTCCTCTGCTCGTCCCGTCTTACATCGCCGACGCAACGACGCGTTTATGATGCTTATTTTGTCTATGCAGATTGCCACTGCTCCCGCCGGTACGCAAGCCTGCGCGTTCCACCGGACCTGTCCTGCCCTTCCCGCACACAAGCCTTTTCTCGTTGTCTGTTTTGACGGCGGCTTCTACATCAACCACTGCTATCCGTTCGGCATGGCTTCGGCGAGCAGCAACGCCGGACAGATATGCAGCGCGATGGTAGATATTTGGAAGGCGGAAGTGGGCAGCGACGGCGAGGTCCTGCAGTACGAGGACGACCTCGCCGCTTTGTGTTACCCCAACGAGACCGGCCCGCATTCCTCCGGCCCCCGTCTCTACCGTCTCGACTGTGTTTCCTTCGTCGCCCCCGTCGAGCCCCTGCGCACCCCGTGGCACCCCGTGAAGACCGGCGTCGAATTTTCTGACTCAACAGTCTTTTTGGGCCTTTTTTGGGACCTTATTCTCCGCCGCGTCTCGCTCCCGGATTCGAAACGCGCCAAGCACTTGGCGCGCGTCCGCAGCATGATAGGCGGGATTTGTGCTTCACGCAAGTTCTCGCTGCTGGACTTGCAAGAAATCCACGGCTCCCTCTGTCATCTGTGTTTCGTCCACCCCGACGGAGCCTCGCGCCTCCCCGTCCTGTCAAACGCGATGGCGTCTTTCAAGGGCAACTCGTTCGTACTGCACTGGCTTTCCAAATCCGTCCTCGACACTCTCTTGTGGTGGGAGTCAAAGCTTACAAACACGTCGCTGTTCCGTCAGCTGCGGCCTCTTGGCGCGCTGCGCGATTCTGGGATGTACGTGGACGCGAGCACGTCCTGGGGCGTTGCCATCGTTATCGGCAAACACTGGTATGCGTGGGAGCTTGCGCCGTCTTGGAAACGGCACAGGCTCGGTATCTGCTGGCTCGAAGCAGTAGCTATTGAGTTACTGCTCATGTTCCTCGTGCAGCTGAATTTCCACGACATCCACGTCCTCATCCACTCTGACAACAAGGGCGCCATCGGTGCACACACGAAGGGGCGCTCCCCTAATGGCGGCATCAATCTTTGCGCCCGCCGATCATTCGCGATCGCGGCGGGCAACCTAATTACCCCTAAGATTGTGTACGTCCCCTCCGCCGACAACCTCGCCGACGCGCCCTCCCGGGCCTCTGTTCCTCCCACCTCCATGCCCACGATCGCTACACACGGTGTTTCGAGCTCCCGTCTGAGCTCGCCGGCATTTTCCTGCTCGACTCGGTTTGACGAGTGCGTGTCTGATGAGTTCGCGCCACACGCAACTCCGCATGCTCGCCTTGCCCCGTCCGTCTCGCCCGACCCGTTCTTGTTTCACTGCCTGCGCAAGCAGCCATTCACCCTCGTCCCTCGCTCTTCGACGTCCCGTTCGACCCATTCTCATCTCCGTAAGTCGCCCCGCCCACGCTGTGCCATACTGAGACATACGCACAGCGCATTCTCGCCTCGGCCCGTTCGATCCCCTTCCGTCATGCCGTTAGTACTCACGCCCTACGTGATGATCTGAGTTTGTTGTGCGTCCGCTACACGTTTCTACCCGTCGCCTCGCTAACGTGCCGTAGCCTTTTGCGTCGCACCTAGCCTCTTCTGCGGCAGTGCCGGTCCCAGCCTGCTCCGCCGTGCTGCGGTCGCTTCCACTCGACCCCCTCGCGCCGCCGCCCTCGTTCTCGCACCGCGTACCGCCCCACGCCTCAACCCGCGCTCGTTCCGCATCTCCGCCGCCTTGCCGCGCCTTTTTCGATAACCTCGCAGCGTTGCGTCGGCGGTCGCAGACGAACACATTTCATGTTCGTCCTGCAGCACAGACCCGCGCACCGCCCTCCTCGACATCCGTCGCGCTGCCGCAATGTCCTTGCCCGCCAAGTCCGCGTGCCGGCCCACGAGGCGTAACGAGCTGCTGCCCAGCGCGTTCCGCCCCCACGTTCCCGTGGACCGGCACGTCCTTCTTTGGACATCCCCCATTCGCTCGCGGTGCACACTGCTATGCAGGACGCGGGCATCTCACTGTCCCTGCAGCGTAAGGTTTTCGAGGCGCTACTCCTCACGCACGTCGTGGAGACGCACGAGTCATACGGGGCGGAGCTCCTACGCTTCGCGCAGTTCTGCGACCACGAGGGCATCAGCGAGTCGGCGCGCATGCCGCCGACCGTTTCCTACTCGCCGCTTTCGTTGCGGACGCCGTGGGGTCCTGCTCGGGCAAATGCGTCCGCAATTGGCTTAGCGGGTTACGTCTTTGGCACCTTTTCAACGACGCGGCGTGGCACGGCGACGAGGGATGGCTCCCAGCGCTCAAGAAGGCCGCAGATCGCAGCGGCGTCGCTTTCAAGCGCCCCCCACGAGGCCCCATTACACGCGAACACCTTCACGCGTTCCGCGCCTCCCTCATCCTCGACTCTCTGTACGGTGCGGCGGCTTGGTCTGCGGCCACATCGGCCTACTGGGGCTGTTGTCGCCTCGGCGAGCTGCTGATTCGCAGCGCCGCGAAATTCTCGATTTTGCGCGACATGTGTCGCTCTACTCGTGTCTCCCGCTCTGTGGTCAACGTCGCGCCGTCCGCGGTATCGCTCTCGTCTGGACCAAGACCACGACGACGTTGGGTGGCAAGTGTTTCATCACTGCTGTCCTCGGGGCTGATGCCAACCTCTGTCCTGTCGCTGCATGGGACGCGCACGAGCGCATCAACCACTCACCTCCACGCGACACCCCTCTTTTCGCTTTTTGTTCTGCATCCGGCTGGCAGCCTCTTATCAAAGACCATTTCTTGCGCGCTTCATCCTCCGTCTTCAAATTGACGCACCTCGACCTCGTTTTTGGGCACAGCTACCGCATCGGCGGCTCGCTCGAGCTCCTCGCCGCCAGTGTCGCTCCCAAAATTATCATGAAACTGGGCGGATGGAGTTCCCTCTGTTTTCTTATTTATTGGCGCCGGCTCGAGCAAATACTACCCCTTGCTATTACGCGTGCTTGGGACGCACGCATTCGTGAATTCGCCGCTGCGCACGGTCATCGCGCCGACGTCGACCCGACCCTCGACCTTTAGTATATGTCTGTACTATTTACTTCGTTAACGCGTTTACGTTTTTGTCACTTCGCCCGGTTTGGGGGCCTTGGCCTGTTTCACTCGCCCTCGCACAAGCCTTCGGCTCTTTGAGCTCCGCTCCATCTGGTTGCTCCGGGTCTCGTTCAGACCCGCAGCGGCCTTTGCGTACGGGTTCAGTCGTGCCCGCGCGTCCCGCTGTTTGCCGATTCGGCTTTTGCCGCCGCCCCACTCGCTGCGACGAAAAAGCCCGAATCGGCCGGGACGGCCGAACCCCCCACACACACACATAAAACTCGATACCCGTCTCGCTATCAGCCCACAGCTGAGTCTCGATACCAGCTACTTATTAGCTGCACTCGAATATTTACGGAGCTGCGGGTCAAGCAGCTCCGATCAATATTCATCTCCCTTCTCACATGCCCGCTTACACATCGCACCCTAACTTGTCCTTCTCCTCCTCGGTGTAACTGTACAACGGCTCCAGCTTAGAGCCGACATCCAAGTTGCCGACCCCGGCCGACGTGGCGAGCCGTCTCATACGCACGCGTCAGAGCGATGCTGGCACTGTTTTTACGCTCGACACGCAAGTTGCGAACATTTTTCTCTTGCAAATCCATATTATGGAGAGGCGCGATGTCGTCAGGGCGCGTAGCGTGCGCGACGCAGTCGAAAGTCGCAGGGGGAGGGAACAAGAGACCGCAGCGAGACATATACATGTCGAATGGGTGCAAAAACGAGGAGTTTGGCGACGAGGAGGGCTTGGAAGAGCTTTTGAGGGCGAGGATGTAGACGAGCTCAAAGAAAGCTTTGACAGGTGGCTGTGCGCTGTCAAAGATAATCTAATCTTTGCAGCGCACAGATGACGACAAATTCTATCTAATCTGAACTACCTTGTCTTCCACTCAGGCAGGCTCGCAAGCTGGCCTTGGCCTGAGCTCCCACGGCGGTACCGTAACGACATTTGAATTCACAAGCACCTGCTGAGTGTAATTCTGGCGCGCCTACCGCGGCCACGTTCCTACAGTACTCTTGGACCAGCATAGACTGGCTCCAGCATTCTTGTCTGTCCCCTCCACCTGCGGCTTGAGGAATGACAGAGGATGCGGAAACCCTCCCCCGCCCAGTGCGCCCTGAAGCAGTCAACGGCGACGGCGAGTGGGCGGGTGCGAAGGACGACCCCTTGGCAGTGCAGACCTTCACTTTTGTGCGCCGCATGGACTCAGGACAGCCGTCGGCGCCCCCGACCCCGTCTGACCACCCGGACGACTCGGACGGCGTGTCGTTGAACGGCCAGGACGACGCAGACGAGCGGAACGACACTCCAACCAATGCCCCGCCCCGCATGCATCCCCGCTTCTCCCGCGCATTCTCCCTTCCCCAGCTCGGCCGCCTCCAGAACCCCCACCGAACTAAAAGCGCCCAAATGCGGGGTAATCAGAACGGCGGCATATCCGACCCAGGCACCCCCAGCTCGAACCAGTTCTACGAGCTCTCGCTCGAGCTCGCGGATATGGTGCAGATGGCCATTCAGACGCTGCTGCAGATCTCCCCGCCCCAGATACTCGAGCAGACCAAGGAGCAGTTCTCCGCGTGCGCGCTCTCCGTTCCCACCCCGTCCATGGGCGCCATGTTCACTGCGATGCGCAACCTGAACTACTTTTCTGCAAACATGGCCGAGTTCTGCCAGGAGCTGCCTGGCGACTCCCTCGAGTCCTCGGGGCTCATTGCGCACACTGATTTCGATCTCGGTGAACTGCTGCAGAGTGTGGGAGATGTGATGAGCGGCGCGGCTGCGGAGGCAGGCGTGGATCTGGTGCTGTACCACGGGGATCTCGGTCTGAAGTATGCGTGGGTCAGCGGCTCGGAGAGTGGTTTGACGGTCGCACTGTCTCGTGTGAGTGCATTATCGCGTTCATTATTGCGCGGGACCTGAATCTTAGCGGCCAGGTGCTACGCCAAATCATGTCCGTGGCTCGGGCGGGCGACGCTATTGAAGTTGGTCTCTTCATCGGCTTCGCGCCAACCCCGGGACAGGAGATTAGCATATCAGACGACCTGGTCACGGCGGACGCCCTGACCTCTTCACCGACGACTGAGGACGGCCCTATTCACTGCACTATCCAAATCGCGCACAAATTCGCGTCGTCTAGTCCATTCGCAACGCTTCTCGAATGCAGACCGGAGCCACACTTCTCTAGCCTCATTCTGCGCCGTCTTCTTCGCCAGATCGGGGGCTCTCTGAAGCATGATTTACCATCCTCTACCGCTGGCCGCACTTGCGAGCTTTCTCTAGTCCTGGATCGCGCCCCAGCGTCGATAACTGGAACGCCGGACCCAGCTGGGACGGAGCCGACATTGGAGGAACTCGCTGCCTTTGCCGAGACCCTCAAGGGGGCCAAGGTCGCGTTATATGCCTCGTCCAAGGGATCTTTTGCGCAGCATGTAACCAGATATCTGGCGGACTGGGGGATGGACGTTAGCCATATGTCGGTGGACGGCGAGGCGGATGGAGAGGCCTCATCAGGCCCTCCGAGTCCGGTCTTGCCTCCTGCACAACCATATCCTCCCACCGGCGAGGCACCCGCCCCACAAAGCACCCCGTGAAAGTGGAAACCAAACCGTCTGGTCCACAGCGCTTATCATTTGTATTTATCGACGACAATGTTGCCGTCCTTAAGGAGAGGCTCAATGCGCTGCGCATCGAGCCACCTTACCCGCTAACACTGAACCCTAAACGCCCTCCCCTCCCCCACCATTCGCGCCGCTCAACCACTCAAATTCCCCAAATTACCCGCATGTCGTCCCCGATGCCCACGTCCTCTGTTATGATCGTCCATTTTACGAGTCTGGCTAATTTCAAGATCGTAAAAGACGTGCTGCAGTCCGTCCTCCCTTTGTATCTGGGAACCTCTGCGCCCATACCAGAAGTCATGATAGTGCCTAAACCGGCGGGGCCCCAGCGCGTTCTGACCCAGCTGCACATGGCGGTTACCCGACCGCCTGTGGACCCCTTCTTTTCCCCCATAGCCACCTCGCCGGCAACCCCTGCACCCAACTCGTTTTTGAGCTACACCGGCCACCCTTCCGATCGCTCTCCGCTGGGCGGCCACCGGGCCCCCAGTGCGAGGAGCAACTCTGACCGGTCAAACAGGTCGGGCACGAAGGAGATGTTTGAGCGCCAAGGCTTGCCTCCGCCCTCGCCGTTGGGCATGTCAAACAGCACGGAGTATTTTTCGGAAGATGCGGTTCAACTCGGTTCGACGCCCTCATCCGGACTGTTAATTTCAAGCCCGCCGGGGCAACCCGCTGGGATTTTCTTCAGCCCACGTTCGAAGACGCCGAAGAAGTCGGCGTTTGGGCCGCCGATGGAGCGAGACAAGGGACAGTTGGTCCTTCCGCCGTCGACTAGGCGAACTTCTATCTCCCGAATTCCGTCCGACAGCCCTACCTCCTCCTCTTTGCATGAGGCCTCGGGTTCTCCGCGCGCTGCTGTCCGCGGTCTTGCCATCGGGATTCCAATCCCGCCAACCGAAATCGTCGCCCCGGAGCTTGTCCTCGCTCCTTCCGTTGTGACCGCCGAGGCTCTCGAAGCCGCTCCACAACAGCCAGGTTCCAGCCCTTCGTCGCCCCAAATGGGCAGCCCGACGTTTCGTCGGCCCATGCGCAGACGGACGGCTACTCCGGACCCTAAAGTGCTGGAGAAAGTCAAAGCGGCGCCGGACATTGATATCGTCCCCCCGATTAGTGTTTTGATTGTGGAAGGTATGTGGACCCGTCCATTTTTTTTCATCGTTGACCGAGTACGACCAGACAATGTCGTCAATCAAATGCAGCTCCGTGGGTTCATGCGCAAGAAGAAACTCAAGTACCAGGTTGCGAATAACGGGCTCGAGGCTGTCAACAAGTGGAAGACGGGCAACTTTGATCTTATCCTGGTTCGTGCTGTTACAAAAGTCATTTGCGTCATTTTGTCAACGACACCCCGTACAGATGGACATTCAAATGCCCGTCATGGATGGGATCGAGGCGACCAAGGAAATCAGACGTCTAGAGAAACTGAATGCGGCGGAGGGGTATCCGCCGACGAGTCCGACCACTCCTGAGCCTAACTCTGCGTTGAGCGTATCCCCGTACACCGTGACGGGCGCCTCACCTTACCGGTCGTCCGTCATCATTGTGGCTCAGACGGCGTCGTCGTTGAACAGCGATCGTGTAAAGGCACTGGCCGCCGGCTGTAACGATTTCTTGACCAAGCCTGTCAATCACCATTGGCTGAACAACAAGGTCACCGAGTGGGGCTCTATAAAAGCGCTGCAGATGTGGGCGGATATGCCGCCCGCGGCAGGCCATCGTGGAGCTACTGCTCATGCGCAACAGATTGCAGACCGGCTTCACGTCCCGGAGTTTGGGAAGAAGACAGCGGCTGCAAAGGCTGTTGGGGGAAACAGTGAACCTACGACCGCTGCGCTGAACAGCTCGGTGCTTTCGTCGTCGTCGTTCGCCTTCTGGAATCCAGCTATGCCTTCTCCAGTGTCTTTTAGAGGAACCCTCGGCCTTCCTGAACCTGCGCCCAAACCCGCTCTGAATCCACCAGAGCCTGTGCTAAATACTAACAACCCGGACTCACCCACTTCCGCGGGAGGCTAGTCGGCGTTCTTTACGTGACGCGCGCCTTTACTGACGCGCTGTGCAGACACCAAACCGGCCGAGCCCGCGGCCGATGCGCCGCAGGACATCCCGCGTATGTGGCTGTCTTTTTGAGCGCATGTTCAATCTTAAATTTACCATATCACACAGCTGACGAGACGCCAGCCGCGGAGATCACCCCAGTGCGGTGACGGTACTGGGCGGCCCTAGGAATCATGCTCGGGTGGATGGTTCTTCCCTTGCTATATCCGTTTCCTTGAGGATCGCCGTGTCGTTGCGCAAGTTCATTAGCTTTATTTGACGCGTTTCCTATAGCCGTACATACAGTGATACACGTTCCCTTGTTGTTTCTATTTTCTTCAGGGCGGATACACGTGGGGAATTTGCGTGGCGTGGGCTGTTGAATGCACCCATTTTTGACTCGTACAAGACTCGATGGGATCCCTGTCATTGCAGCCGTGGTTTGATAGGCTTTTGGTGGAAAGCCGCAGATAATTCGAGGAGGATGCCGGGCGTTGCCGAGATCAGTGCCAGGCTGGATCGAGGCGCCCGCTTCGCGATCGGTCTTTCAGGCTTGCTTTTCACCTTCGCGCTCGTCCTCTGCGCGTTGTCAGCCATGATTGAGTCCTCGCCATCTCTCAGACGCATCCTCAACACAGAGCACGATCCCCTTCCCGACCGCCATCCCTTTCCAGTCCACCTTGCTATATCTCAACCGGCGCAATTCAATGCGCTCCCAGAAATCCATACGCATACACCCACGCGCCCGACCGTAGGCGAATCGCGGTCCCACAGTGTTCCGCCTTGGACTCCGCCCGAGGGAACCTATGGCCCTCGCAGCCCAGTGGACAGAGCCTATCGCCCTCGCAGCCTCGCGGGGTCGTCTCCCCAGCACCAGACGCCTCCGGGCGCTTATAGTTCCGTAAACACCCTCTCTCTGCACTCAAAGCATCCGTCTATAAGCCCCACTTGGTCCCCCGACGCGACTATCCAAGGCTTGCCGCCCTTCCAGTCCGATGTGCGGACAGGCTTGTACGCCATCCGCGCCGACACCGCCACCGCCGCAGCTTTACCTGACCACTACCCATCTCGTCAGTTCAAATCCTCGCCCCTTAACCCTCACTGAGCTCTCGCAGACGACCCCCCGCCGTCCCCGTCCTCCCAGAAACGAGGCTTTCCGGAAATAGACGCCTTCGGTACATCATATTCTCCAACCGTAATAATATCTAAATCGTGTACCAGAATATCAAACGGCCGAACGGGCGTCTGTCCGTATTGCCGCCGCCGCCGTGCCGACCTCTTATTCGCATTACTACCCCCCCAACCAACGTTACCACCCAGAGCGCGATGTACGGGAGCCATCGCACACACCTTCAAGTGATCGAACACACCCGCGCCAGGGATCTCAAAAACGGGGTGTGTTCGACGTAGAAGACGCGGAGGAGCCGCCGAAGTCGAAGCGCAAACTGAGCGCAAAACCGAGGGAACAGGCAGGCTCGTGGACCAGCGCCTCTTTAGCTCTCCGTCCCTGATCTGATTGATCCCCGATAGGCCCAATTAAGCGTGGATATACGACCAAGAAACGCGGCGAGGCAGCGCCAATGGCCGCTCTAAACGGTAATGACTTCCCGATCACATTCCAGAACATCCTGCTGATCTGTGTAGAATCTGAACCCGATACCATGTACACCTTAGCTATCAGAGCTGACTATAACCGGAACGAATGTAGGAATATTTTCCTATTTTGAGTTTCAACGTACTTACTGCGGCATCTTGCAGCGCCGTACCAGGTCGTCTCTGCCAAGTTCCCTAACAACGAAAATCTGCGAGTCGAGATTCAGGAGGCCCGTTGCATGGCCAGTCGTTACAGGAATGACCTGGCCGACGACATAACTCGCTGTATTTCTTGCATCCGCCGGTGGGCGGGGGATACATGCCGTTTTCAATTCGTCCGGTTCCTCTTCCGAGATTGTGACCAGAAAGTCAGAGGATTCGGGTTCCAGGAGCGGGAACTGGACTTTCTTCCCTCCATGGAGTACCCCGATGCATGGAATATTCCGCTCCGCGATGATCACATTCACGAAACAAAGGTGAGCATTTGCTTGAGTAACTTTTTTTCTTCTCATGCGCTCTAATTTTGCCCCACAGAAAACAATCGCCGCTGCGTTGTTACCAACTCTTTGTGAAGAGCTCCGCCACATTGGCAAGGACGCAGTCGTGTACAGGCCCCGGGAAAGCGATGTCCGAGCTACCTGCGGTGAATACATTTGTTTTTCTCTCGTTTCCTGCATCCTCACGACACGCAAAAGATACCTGCCTGACCTCCATTTTCTCTTGCTCCTGGATGTGCCGCATCTGTGGGCGCGAGGCATGCGCAGAATGTTTCCAGCAGGTCACAAAGCTCACAGTCGTACCCGAGGGCGCGTCGGACAGCCAAATTTGTGACCTGAAAGTGCTCAGAGATAAACACGCCCATCTCAGCCCGACGTTCTTAATGTGCATGAAGAAGAAGGATCACAGGGCGACGGACTTTTCGCCGATGTCGAGATTCAACAAGCCCGAGCTCGTTACAGCCATCGACGCTATGAAGAAGCTTTTGAAAGACGAGGCGATCGATCTTCTTGAGCCGTCGACAGTGGTAGACGCACCGAACTCGGTAAACGCAACGAAGGTCGAGCCAGCCTCGACGTCCATTAGATATGGAGCCCAGACCCCTTCTGACGACACGTTGTCCCCGCTCTCGAACGATTCGGACACCACGTTGATATCCGATGGTAATGTCCCCCCTTTAGGCTCGGATCCCGCCGTCGCATCTGGCTCCCGTACGGAAATACCAGCGCACGAAATCCGGCGGTTTAAAGCGTCCGACCTCACGGAGGAGATATTCCGCCCCCTCTGGGCGCAGGGCGACCCCCTCCTTGTCACGAACGTCGGTAGTAAACTCAAGATCGACTGGTCGCCCCAATATTTATGGAGAAGTACGGGTCCGAATCTGTTTGATCGTTGAGTGCCAGAAAGAAGAGAGCATGCGCATTACGGTCGCAGAGTTCTTTAGCAATTTCGGGCAGTACGAGGGGCGGACAAGTGCTGGAAGCTCAAGGTTGGTGATGCCATTATCACCGCTGTAATCTCCGGCTTATCGCCTTCGTTGTAGGATTGGCCTCCGTCGAGCGATTTCAAAACCTCGTTCCCGGAGTTATACGAAGACTTTAGCCAGGCTGTGCCTATACCCAACTACGTTCGCAGAGACGGCGTACTGAATCTCGCGTCGCATTTCCCATCCAACACCGTCGCTCCTGATTTGGGTGAGTGCTCGGGCCGTCATGTCATTTTTATTCGGTCCAATTTACAAAGATGGGTTTATCCAGGGCCGAAGATGTACAACGCGAACGCGAACCAGGTGGCCTTCGGCACCAAGGGGTCGACACGGCTGCACATGGATATGGCGGACGCGCTGAACATCATGACCTATGCCGCGCCGGGCCTCGACGGCGAGGAGGGCAGCGCGGCGTGGGATCTGTTCCGCGCGCAGGACAGCGACGAGATCCGCCAGTTTTTGCGTGCGCGCTACACGACCGTGGGGCTAGATCCGATCCACAGCCAGCAGGTGTATTTGGACGACGAGGCGCGGCGCGAGCTGTATGAGCAGTGCGGGGTGAAGAGCTATCGCGTGTATCAGAAGGCGGGGGAGGCGGTGTTTATCCCTGCGGGGTGTGCGCATCAGGTGCGTCCGCCGCCGTGGTCTGGTGGTGCGCGTTGACTGACTTGTGCTCTTTGCCTTTAGGTGCGCAATCTGAGCGACTGCATCAAGGTTGCGATCGATTTTGTGTCGCCGGAGAATATCGCGCGGTGCGAGAAGCTGACGCGGGAGTTTAGAGAGCAGAATCAGCGGACGGCATGGAAGGAAGATGTGCTGCAGCTGCGCACGATGATGTGGTTTGCGTGGATTTCGTGCTGTCGGCAGGAGAAGAAGAGTGCGCCGGTGGTGGCGTCTTCAGACTTGGAGTAACTTGTGTACTGTATGTACTTCATGTTTTCTTTTCCCCTTGTTTCTGCTTTTGTTACTGTACAAAATGTAATACAAACCAACATTGTGTAGATGTGCTGCCGAAATATGTACTTTCTCATAGACGGACGAGATGAAGCTCGTACCTCGCTTAGTGAACTCCACCTTTCTGGCAGGATGTGGTGGCCCGAACTCGTCTGATAAATGGCCGGAATCGATTTACTTCTCTTCCTTCTCACATTCGCCACTAGGTATCCGGAGCAGAATTCGCGCGTGTCGGTCAAAGCGGAATATCGTGCCCACGTGACTAAAGTTGAGTCAGAGTCCATGTTTTCTTACCCAGATACCCTGTGAAGTTTCAAGGTTGCATCATTAAATATCCTGCTTTCGGTGATACATCGGGAAAATCAATACCGCAGTTATTTGACGTGTAACCGAGTGAAACAACACCCGAAGTAAATAGGTTGCCATTGTTCTCGGTAGAAATTAGAAGGATGAAGCTCCCTTTTTTGCGCCAGTGGACGCGCCACAGATGGGAGAATAGAGATCCACAGAGGCTTTAAATGAAATTTGTACTTGAATCCAGAACCGGAGCGGTGGCGCCCTCGCAGAGCAGCTTATTAAATCACCCCCTGTCGCCAATTTGTTTTCTGAGTGCAACGCCGCGGCGTGGAGCAATTCCCGCGTCGGCCGTAGCAGTTCATCTTCTGACCTCGGAACAAAGAGCAGGATCCGCCACCGAGTCGGAGATAGGCTGATCATGAAGTTACGGACAGCGGTTGGTTGGCCGGAATATTTGTGGCCTGGCCTAGGCTGAATCATGGGTTGGGGAGATGAAAAGGAGAATTGATGGGATGAATTGATGTGCCGATCGCCGTCCGAACCGGTTCGGTCTTGTTCTTTGCCACCATGGCCTCGTCTTCCAGCAGTACTTGGGTACCGCAAGGCCGCCACGAGGTCCAGATAGGGCCTTCCCTCAACAAGGCCCTCAAGGCTCGCAAGGGCGGACCCCCGCCCAGGTAAAGCGCTCGGGCCCGCCTGAGAAGGACTTCTACTCGTTCCGCTGTCTGTCCTCGTCCCTTTCACGCGCTGCGCGCAAGTCTCATGCATCGCAGACAACTTTAAACCCCCCTCTACCGACACCACGAAACCCGGGAGCATCGAGGTCACCCGGGGGAAGGATGCCACGAGCGTCGTCTTGGAGCACCCCAGCTTACAGGTCGGTACAGTCGTCGCGTTCGCTTAGGATTTCCCCGTCTCATATTACCTCTAGCCGGGTGAAAACCACCGCTATAACGGCACTGAGACACCCGCGAAGGAGCTTGACTGTGTCCTTATATATGACGAGGAGACCGGGGTGCGCGGCCCGCACTGTCCATATTCTACCTACCGGTACTCACGCGTTCACCAGTCCTACAAACTAGAGAAACTAGAGTCCTACATCATCCTATCGTATGATGGAAAGGCCACCGTCTGTACGTTCGTGGCGCCGTTCCTAACGGGCTGTACTAACTGATCCCCCCCTCGAATAGCGTTACCGACTTCCGCCGCCCCGACGCCCACCCAAACAGATACCGGCTTCGACGACACGCTAGTGGACGCGGCCGGCGAGTCGGACGACGAAATGCCGAGCCATTTCGCCCCGCCGCGCCAGGAAGCGGAAGAGTCGGAGGAGGAGCTGGAACCCGTGGAGCTCCCCCCCGCCGCCACCGCCCGCCCGCCCCGTGAAGGCCCTCCCGCCTTCCAAGCCCCCCGCCGCCGCGGCCGCGCCTCGGCCGACGAAAGCCGCGCCGCAGCGCAAGTCGACAAAGAAGGCGCCTCCACCGCCCCCAATTCCCGCAGACTTGGAGGAGGAGACCCTCCAGTTTGGCCGCCCCGCCACGAAGCGCGCGAAGCCCACGCCCGCCGTCGCGTTATCGCTCCCGGGCGCGTCCGCCTCGAGCTGGGTCGCGCCGCCCGCCCCGATCGCGTCCACGTCTGCGCCGCCCGCTCACCGTGCCGCGTCACCCATCGCGGTGCAGTCCGACTCGGACGAGGACGACTGGGAACCCGTCCCCGTCGACGCGGAGGCGCCGCAGGAGATCGACATGGACGACTTCGAGCAGACGCTCGAGGCCGAGATGGAGGCCGAGATGGAGATGGCGGAGGAGGAGGACGGCTCGGAGCCGGAGGACTTCCTCGCGGAGGCGCTCCCGCAGGCGCCCGAGTCGGCTGCGACGCCTGTGCGCCCGATGTCAATGGGGCAGCTCGCGGGGTACAGCGACGACGAGTACTCGTCCAGTGAGGACAGCGACGACGATTGAGCCGACCCCGCGGTTTACGTGTGCTTCGCGTGCGCCTCGACGACTTGTGTTTCTGGTCTCTGGTCCGTTTAGACGATGTCGGTTCGATTCTTGTTCCGTTGGACGCCGTTCGTTTCCCCGAAAGTTCAAGCCTTCGCTGGACCTTTACCGCTTCCTTGGTCTTCGATTCCTGGGCACTTTCGCAGTCCTGGACGCTCGCCTGCATCCTCTCGCTCCTCTCGTCCTCTAATTATACATCTGCACATTATTAATACCTCGCACTACCCACTGGAAATCTATTTTTATGTATTCGTCGTCGCATTGCATTATTGCATCTCATCAACAGCGTAACCTGATATGTGGATGTGATATCTGACCAGGGGTCGTTGAAAAGATGAAGATGATACTCACCAACAGGTTTGAGCGCCGCCGCTGATTGCAGTCGAGAGTCCCAATCACCCCGGAAGATTCAGAAAAGACATAGCGTATATATGTACAACAAAATCCGGGTGCCCAAAGTGCTCGATTTCTACTTGACAAGTGTACAAAACAGGTAAAAAAGAGCAGCCAAGGTGTAAATGGAATCCCTCCCCGCGAAAAAAAACGCGCAGGTGTCTAGCCGGCGTGAATGGTGATGATAACAAGGGGGAAAAAACGGGCAAATTATAAGGTAGGTTTCGTTGTTTGGGTTGACAGAAATGCGCTATGGGATATCTCATCTGAATGCATCTATCACTCAAATTATACTCATGAAAGGGAGGGAGAAAGGTTGGTATCGTGCTGTCCGTGCTGTCTGTCCGTGCAAAAAAAACCCCTGGGAACGCCGTGTGAAATGTCCGTGTCGGCGACGAGCAGCTTAGCTGGAGGCGCTCGGCGCGCTGGGGTCGGCGGAGGTGGCGGACGGTGCGCTGCTGTCGGTGGCGCTGGACGGTGCGCTGCCGTCGCTTGCGCTCGCGCTCGCGCTGGCGGCGGGGCGGGGGACCATCGTGAGGCCGTTGACAGTGACCTTGCCGTCGGGGGACGGGCCGACAAAGTCAGCGGGCAGGGGCGTCGACGCGGGCGCGGGCGCGGCCTGGCCGTTGCCGCTCGCCGGGGTGGCACTGGCACCGGCAATGATGGACGCGGCCTGGTCGGGCGAGATGGTCTGCGTCGTCGTGGACACGATAGAGCCGGTACCGGAGCCGCGGACCATCTGGCCGAGCACCTCGGGCTGCGAGTCGATGAAGATGATCGCGGGGCCCGCGACCTGCTGCGTGGTCGCGCGGTCGACGACGTTGTTGACGAGTGGCTGATCGTCGCTGGTGATCCAGATCGCGACGGGGCCGTTGATGCCCGGGGGCACGATACATTGGTCGAGAGCCAGGTTGATCGAGAAGGGCGCGCCGCCGGTCATCATGTTGCAGAACAGGCCGTCGGTGCCGGTCACGTTCGTGGCCTTGAAGGTGAGCAGGGTGCCGGACGAGATCGCGCCAGTGTTGGTGACGGCGAGGGGGTTGGTCGCTGGAGCGCAGGTAAGCAAGTTTGCTTCCGATAATAATTTAAAAAAGCGAGGCTCACCAGTGAGACCGAGATCGCACGGGCCGGCAACGAAGCCGCCCGCAATTGAGAGGACCTCCTGGGGAGTCAAGGGGATGTCGAACGCAGAGGGGATCGCAGATCCGGTGCCGGACAGGATGTTCAGGACGGTCTGGTGGCGGGCCTCGACGGTGAGGATGGACGCCGCGGCGTCGAGGAACTGGGGCGTCTGGATGATGGTCGCACCACCGAGGTACGCAGCGACACCGACGTACTCAACGACACGGGCGGTCGCGGCCAGGGTCGGGACATCGGTCAGCGCCGAGTCGAACGTGAAGTTGCAAACCAAGGGCGTCGCGCCGTTGTCTTTGAGCGTCTGCTGGATGACGGTCAAGTGCGTCGCCTCGTCCTGCTGGATCGTCGTCAGCGTCTGCGTGGCGAGCAGGCTCGACGAGAAGCCGGCGGCGGTGAAGTCAGAGTCCTGGAACTTTGCAAGTCCCTGGGCATAAAATTCGGTCTCTAGCTGCTCCAGGACATTGGCGAACTCTGCAGGCGCACTGTAAGCTACGAGAGCGGCTCAAAGACGAGCTGATAACGCACGGAACACCAGCGCATCGGCAGCGGTTGCGGCACGGGCCCGGAGGGGTGCGGCAGATACCAAGAGAGGTGCGGCGGCCAGAGCCGCGAGGACAGAAGATGAGGAATAACGCATTTTTGAGAAGAGCTACCGGAGAAGTGCCTGCTTTAAGGAATGTGGGAATGTATCGCAAGCGATGACCAGAGGTGCAACCGGGCAGCCAAGAACGCCTATCGAGAGGGTCAGGAAGGTCGAGCGCGTCGCTCGGGGGACTTACGAGGGCACGGGCGAAAAAAGAGGAGGGGGAGGAAACGAAGGGGGGTGAAGGGACGTGATGGCGACGGCGGTTTTGTATGTCCACATGCGCCGACCCATTCTCCTGGGTTTCTGATTGAACCGGCCATGCCGGATGGATCACTCAACGCCGTCACTATGGTGATATGTCGCTGATTGGGTCCGCCCCATATTTCTTATTGGTGCCAGCATTGTGCCAGCATAGGTCATATACATGTAGCATCTAAAATATCAGAGTATGAAAATATTACACGAGCACCCCTTCGCAAGAACGATCTGCAGCACATCCTGCTCCAGTTGTGAATTGCGTGTGCGTGGCGATGCCAACAACTTGAAACCTCTTGTTCAAGGAAAGGTTTGAGTGTGAAATCCGTGATGCCGAGTAGCCAAAATAGGAAGCTCCAGAGTCCAGACCACGGCTACGCAGCGGGCAGCCACCGAATATAGCTCCGCCGGACGACAACCAATCAAGTCACGGTATCGGATCGCAGAGAGTGCTTTTAGAGACCAGTGATGGAGGGTATATAAATGTCCAAGAGAGTGGGAGGACTCCAAGGGATCCAAGCTTGATGTCATATACACCGCAAACACGGCGGTTGCGGAATTTGAGGAAGGAGATCAGAAGTCGGGAATCCCGGGCCCAACAACATGTAGACGCTGTTCTGGTCGCTGAGCGCTAGCAAGTACTTACCCAGAGTGTGGATCCCGCCCCGGGCGGTAACCGAGCTGATGGCAGGTAGACTGATTGGCGAGTTGTGGGGTTTTTATCGAATATGTATTCCCCACACAGGCCGAGGTCAGGTATGAGCTCGAAGACACTCACTCAGCCCTCAGCCCTCGCGTCCTCTGCTGAAGAAAAAAAAAATGGCCCAATATACACCTCTTGCGCCAAATGAATAATTGAAAAATTCACCGACTCACTCTCATCCCACACGCACTCCTGCTCGTTCCACCACCGCTGCCTCCATGCCCTCGGGGACGTACACCATCCCCCTCAGCGCGCCCCAATCCCATACGCTTCCTTCATCTCCGTCAGTCCAATCGCCTCCTTGACGCGCCACACGCTCCTCACGCGGTACGCATAGTCGTACCCCGTCCACTCGCCGCCCCGCACGCTATTGAGTTCCGCGTTCCCGAGCATGCCGTCCTCGGGCAGCGGCGCGTCCCCCGCCGCGCGTGGTCAGCCATTTGCGCAAATAAAAATAGAAGTTATGATGTACCCTTTGCCCGCGCCATTTCATCACTATCTGAATTTTTACTGCTACGCCACCTTCCCCAATACTTCTGCCCATGGTAGGTCTAGACATATTCCTGTTGACCTTGACACCAACCGCCTCACAAATGTCTTTGACTACAATGCCTACGAACTCTTGGGAGCAGCCATGCTTCACGAGTTTGCGGGCAAGACCCCGCGCCTGGGACGTGTAGGTGCGGCCGTTCGTGAGTTTGAAGGCCATGGCTTTTGATTTTGCCTTTGCGACAGCGTTCGAGGTCACCGTGGGTGCGCGAACAGCACGCATCCTGTAGCCATATTTTCTGCCGTAGTTCCGTGATCTTCTCTCGAAGGTTGGCGATAGTGGTTTTATTGGTAATGTCACAGGCATGGAGGTCGGAAATAGTCCGTTCCAGCTTGATGTTTGTTCGTTCGAGACCTGCTAAATTTTCTTCGGCCTTTTGAACATCAAGTTCACGAAGATGAATGAGAGCCTGAGCTGCCTTGGCGATAGAATTGCTGCACGAGGTCTTTCGTCGTTCATTGCGTAGGAGGGAATAATTTGTTGCAATTTGCTGTCTAGAAATTACGAGGGCGGCAGCAAGGTCGTCATTTTTTTTGCTTTGGAGATGGCAAGGTCCGAGCAAAGGCGTAAAACCTTGAGCTCTTTCTACCTGAGTCTCTCTCCTAGTTGGGCTATTTTATTCGATAATTTGATGTGCAGAGTTTGGGCATTAGCTTCCTGCTGGTGCAATTCATTCGTCAGGTCGTCAATTTCGTCGTCCTTTTCGGATAGCTCCTGGAGCACGGCGGACAGAGTGATTGTAAGGTCGTGGAGACGTGCTTTCAGAGCCGAAAGCGAAGGCTCAGAATTGTCTGAAGAAGAAGAAGAAGAATCATTTGTGGAGGGGAAGGAAAGCGGCGGGGACTTGTCTGAGGATATCAAAGAGAGCGACGGGGACTCATCTGGGGAAGAAATTGAAAGCGGTGGGACGCCCTTGGGCGAACCAGACTGATTAAAGCGATGTTTGGAGAAAATGAGAGCCTGTGCAGGGCTTCGTTTTGATAATGACTGTTTTTTGGTAGACCGTGCCTTCGGCATTGTATTAGAATAGAATCCGGTGTCGAGAGCAAGGGAAAGCAATTATAGCGAGGGATTCGGCAATAGGTAAGAGTAGCTTCGAGCCTGGTAGATGCAGGAGAGTGCAGGGCAAAGAGTGGTGGTACCGTCAAGGCTAAAGATGGGTATTATATGAATCCGGGATAGAAATAGTCTAAACGAGCCTGAGTGTCAGTGGAAGTCAAATGGAAACAAATATAGCGCCCTAAGTGAGCATATGCAAGCGCATACACTTCCACACGGCAACAGGCACCACAACACGAAGAGACGACCCCGATTGCTTTCTAACACAGAATTGTCAGTGTTTGTCGGAAGAGATGGAAGGAAGGTTGGTTCCCAACCTTGAGGAGAGCTATTGAAAGCTCTAAACTGAGTCCCTTGCGCCCTGAGACGCCGCTGCGGAAGAGACGCGACCGACGCGTTGTCACGCTAAGTAACAGCGGTCACACGTAGATCACCGCCATCGCGGCATCAATTGGAGCTTGGTGTGGTACATCCACTGCCAAGTGAACTGTGGGCAGCATGGATTCAGTTCGGTAGTTGAATGCCTACAATTTGACACCAGTTTCGGAATATTTGACAGCTTATTGGGAGCCGCTATCAGTGATATTCGGAACATCAAGAAATGAATCTCCGCAAAAATTGACTATCTAGCTTATCTGGCACAAAAAAAAACAGGTGGCATATAATTCAGAAGAGATTGGCCTCCTAGAATTTTGCCTAGTTGGCCCTCAACCTTTAAACCTTGCAAAATCAGAATCCACCTGCCAAATGTAGCATTCCTTTTGAACTAGGTTTTGAGTTTGCGAGAAATTCTGCATAACAAAACACAGAATTCACTGTTGGGATGATTGTGGTGGCTCAATCTGAATATTGGCTGGAGTTTTTAGTACTCAACAACTGAAAATGGCGGTTCCCCTGCCAAAATTAAGCGTGTGGGGAACAATCTTCATCCTAGATGAGCTTAAAATGATTGTTCGTACCAGGGCATAGCTGTGTGACTTCTTCGTTGGATTGCCTCTTCAGAACTGTGTTTCGGGAAGATGGGAGAGCGGAATGATGAATCTGGAACCGCACGCGTGTGATAGGTTCGGATCACAGCCGTGTACATAAGAACAAACAGTGACGCCATAAGCTGAGCGAAGTTTCTAAATGAGGGTGATATTCAAACTCCGCTTGATGTCGCTTCTATTAAGGGCCAACAGCGTTCCGTGACTAAAACATAGTACTTTAAATGATGACATAATGACCAAAACATATCGCCCACACCAATGTCTGCTAATTCGCCGCCTCAGTCGACGCCGCACAAACCCACTTCGAGGACCATATCCTCCGATACCCACACCCCCGCCTCCGATCGCTCCCAGACTGAACTTAAAACTGTTATGAGGGACGAGATCGGCCAGCAGGCTTGGCAATTCGACGCCACACAAATCTCTAGAATGTTATCACCCAGGAAACCGATGCCAGGAAAGGTCGACCTCGGTCTCTTGGCCAACTACCACTGCCGTGTAGACGAATCAAAGTTTACCCAGGCGCTGGAGTACGCTAATGCTCAAGTACTGGCCTTCACCCCGCCTCGAGCCTCGGGGGAGCGTGCGCACTACGCTTCTTTCGCGGCATTCCTCAACGACTGCGTCGGAAAAGGCAGTGATGCTCTCAAGAAATTCGACTTAATGGGCAGTTGGTACGACCAGCTACGGTTCGTCAAATACGACAGGGTGACGGGGGATCGTATTGAGGGCGCGCCCGCCCTGAAACCAGACCTGGCCGGAGGGAATGACCTTACCCCAGATACTATTCTGTACTGGTCCCCTTCCTCAGATCTTTCGAACGGATCTCAATACAAATTCCGGTCGAGGTGAAGGATAACTGGCCTGATATGGTGGCGCAGGCGGCCACCTATGCACGCTGCCTCTTCAGTGCAAGCCCATCCCGTGCTTTCGCTCTTGTCCTCGCGTATCACCACACCGATTGCGAGCTCAGATTTTTAATCTTCCATCGCGGCGGGCTCACGTCGCACCCAGCTATCAACCTTACACATCCGAGCGAGCGTGCCGGGGCTCTTCGACTCCTCATGACCATCCTCTTGTGGGCGGAACCCCAAGATGCAGGCTTCATCTCGACGTCGAACGACTTCGAATACCTCCTGCCCCGGTCTCTGGATATGACACAATCTATACTGGGAACGGTAACGGAAATTCTGTCCAATTCCACATGTGTCCGTGGGCGGGCAACCAGTGTCTCCCGGTTAATTTGTGGCCCGCCACCTCCTGCAGTTTCAGCACCACACAAGGCCCCAGTTGTCAACCTTCAGCCAAGTTTCGTTCTGCGTCGGTCTGCGCGTACAAAAACTTCACAGCCACAGCCACAGCCACAGCCACCGCCGAAACCTCGGAGTTCGAAAACCAAAGGCATAGTCAACGCTGCTGGAGAGGCAGGCGCCAAAGGTTCGAACCCTGACGATAAGCAAAAGCCGGGTATGAAATCTTCCGATGCTATTTTCGCGTCTGATCTGAGATCCAGAAATATTTCCCCGTTACATTGACCCTAGACGCGTCATTGAATGGCGGACTCCGGAACACTCCCGCTTTGGTAAAGAACAAAGAAGCTTGAAGGACGGACAGGAGGTTGTGCTCAAATTCTCGTGGCAAGTCGACAGCCGCAAAGAGATGGAAAGCACCATGTTTGCAGCTGCGGATGGAATGTTTGGGACCCCCAGTATCCTATGCTCCTATGAGGGCATTCATCCTACCGGGGAACCGGTCTCCAACCGCCTATTTCTCCCTACATCGGACGACATAAAAACAGCCCACTGGAAGATCTTCGACAAAGAAGCTCCATCCTCTGTTGAAGCTCATACAATGTGTTTCACTGTCTTTACCCTCATTGGGTATTCCCTCGTCCGTGCCAAAAGCTCCTACGAGCTATCCGAGGCCCTCGTCCATGCTTTGCTCGGTATTTTTTCATCGCCATCGCCCATTCTTCCCAGCGACTTAATATTTCTTTACAGGCTGGCTCTCTCTCTATCAGTCAGGCTTCCTCCAGCGTGACATTAGTATTGGGAATGTTTTACTAACTGAAGGCGAGTCAACATCAAAGCCCTTCGAAATCACGGGCGACATATTGAACGCGCTCTGGCCGCTTACCGAGGGATCATTGGATTCAACTATCACCGCGCTCGATAGCATCAACATTCAGGACTCTGGCCAGCCAACATCCCAGTCCCTTGCAGGAGAGATCAGGACACTGATTACCAAACTCAAGGTCGGGAAGAAGTGTATTGCATTTGTGACTGACGGCGACATGGCGATCGACTGGAGAACTTACTTCAACACCATACGGGATCATGGTCTTGAGACGAGATCGGTTAGTGACCCCTGCTTTGGTCTCATCCTGCCCTGACTCGATAGTATGACAGGGCACCGATCAATTTATGTCTATGGCTCTCCAGAACGCCAATAACAATGATACCCCATACATACAATCCCCACTTGACGACATTGAATCTTTCTTCTGGCTGGCATTGTGGGCTGTCTTGTTCGACATCCACAACAAGGATCGGTCATCGACGGAGATCCGCTGGAGACGGCGGTTACATACTGGAGATTATCTGGCCAAGAGTGGGTTGCTCAACGAGATGGAGATGGGTTTGGAGGACAATGAACATAGCGTCATTTTCCGTGAACTTTTTCCCCTTCTCGAAGAGTGGTGGCCCGCGCAGTTGGCACTGCGAAAAGAGTGGAGAGCGGTGACGAGGCAAGTCCCCCCGTCCCCGTCCGAGCGTGCTCCTTTCTATTTGCACCACTTTCACCTATATGCAATGCGCGGAGTCAGGGACGTGTTGGCCCTCGTGGAGCGGCATCAGAAGCGACTGCGGGCGTACAGGCCGTTCGTATCCAAGTAGTAGGGATGGCGCTGTATTTGTGTAAAGAATTATCTTGTGGCCTGTACATGAACGTCTTTTTAATGGCTCGGCAGTATCTGGTTTGAAAGGCCACGCTGATTTCAGTGGTTAACGGCGCGCGAACCCTCTCTGAGTCTCCAGTCGACGGTCGCGGCTTACACCCGACACGACTGGGACTGGGAGTACAGATTAGGACACAGCAGAACGTCGAAATGAAGAACATCGAGTCAAAGGACTCGTTTTATTTTACTAACTACAATAGGTGAGGTCAAGTACATATAAGCGAATGGTGGTAAGGTAAAGTTCAGCAGACACTGTCCGCCCAAGCGCCGAGCTTAAAGCCTCCCCAGTTCAGGTGCGTGAAAACACCCTGCAGGTCGTACGCGGCGCGGATCTCCCGCATCTTCTGGACGTTGTCGAGCGGCATACCCAAGAAGGGGTTCTGGAACTCGCCGGCGTCGCCCATGTAGAGAAAGTCCGACGCGAGGTCCATCCCCTGGATCCGGTGGTGGTAGTCGAGGAACTTGGTCGCCCAGTTGGCCATGCGCAAGTCGTTGACCGCAGTCCCCCAGTTAGTAGAGAGTTGCCAGACTGCGATGGCGGTCAGTAAACCAACCGTGCGAGGGCCCGAGATTGGAATCACGTATTGTAAGACTCTGCGTGTCGTCCACATCCCAGATGTTGCCCACACCGTTGTTCTTAGACACGGAGGCGGCGCTCTTGGGTATGGTGTTCAGGACAAAAGTGGACTGCAGGCCCTCGACGTCGGCGATATCGTCCATGGCCGCAGTCCAGGCCTCGTAGATGCACGCGGCGTCGGGCACCATCGTGTGGTGGGCGAACTGGACGGGGGACGACTGCTCCGGGAAGACCAGATGGTTGTGCCACACGGTCGGCGTGGTAAAGTTGTCGAGCTGTGCGGTGGGGCCGATGGCGGTGTAGTTGACGAAGCACGAGGGCGGCGAATCGGTGCCTTCTGGACACCGAGGACGATCGGCGTCGCGACCTTGGTGGCGGGGTCGTACTGAATGCTGAGAATGGCGCCCGCGGCCAGGTCGGCCGTGGCGCTCTCGACAAAGTCGACCGACGCCTACACCCAGGCCTTAACCTGGCTCGTGTTGAACTGCAGGTACGTTATGCTGAGCTTGGGGATCGCGTACGCCTTGTACGTGAAGCGAGTCACCACGCCAAAGTTGTTGGCGCCGCCCTCGAGCGCCCAGAAGAGGTCCCGGTTCGTCGCATTGTTGGCCACCACCTGCGGGCCGTTGCCGAGGACCACATCGTATTGGAGGATGTTGTCCATCACGAACCCGTACTTGTTGATGAAGTAGTGCAAGCCGCCGATGAGGCTGAGGCCGGGGACTCCCATGGTCTTCATCCGGCCGCCGATGGTATACAGGCCGTAGGGTTCAAGCGCAGCGTACACATCGACCCAACGGTTTCCGGGGCCGACGGTGAACGTACTATCGATGCCATTGTTGACAGTGGTGTTGTTCATATTGTTCAAGGCCAGGAGAACCCCGTTGTAAATGTTGTAAGAGTCAGGGAACTACAAATCGCGTCAGATTCGCAACATAAGTAGGCATTATTCAGAGTCTAAGAGGCGAATACTCACGTTCATGTGTCCCCCACCGCGGACCGAAAACGGAGCATGTATTGAGCATGTTCTTGATTCAACTCAGCCCCAGCCTCAGTGGCAAGTTGATTGGTTCGTTCTTGCGGTGGTCGGATGAGAAACGACCTCGCTGCCTCGCTGAATATAAACCCAATGTCAAGGCATACATACCGCAGAGGTTCAATGCGAGGGAGGCCTGAATAGGGCGAGGGCGGAAGGATGCGTTGAACAACTGGAACTCGGACTGAAAAATGCAAGAACAATGCTCGAGAGTGGTAAGATCCACGATCAACGTCGATCTTCGATCAACACTTTTTCGTCGACCGGCTTTTACTTGGAATCAAAACCACAATCTGCGACCAACGATTGTGCCTCACGAGGACGCAGAAGCTCAGTTTTTATCGAATATGTATTCCCCCCACAGACCGAGGTCAGGTACCAGCTCGAAGACACTCACTCAGTCCTCGCGTCTCTGCTGAAGAAAAAAAAATGAGCCCAAGTATACACCTCTTGCGCCAAATGAATAATTGAAAATCTACCGACTCACCCTCATCCCACACGCACTCCTGCTCGTTCCACACCACCGCTGCCTTCATGCCCTCGGGGACGTACACCATCCCCCTCGGTGCGCCCCCAATCCCATACGCTTTCTTCATCTCCGTCAGTCCAATCGCCTCCTTGACGCGCCACACGCTCCTCACGCGGTACGCATAGTCGTACCCCGTCCACTCGCCGCCCCGCACGCTATTGAATTCCGCGTTCCCGAGCATGCCGTCCTCGGGCAGCGGCGCGTCCACCGCCGCGCGCGTGCGCGCGGGGTCGATCTCGCAGATGTACGCGATGTGCGAGCGCGGCGCGGTGAGGTAGAACCAGATGCGCTGCACGGAGGGCGCGAGGCGGTAGCGCCGGAACTCGTAGCTCTTCTCGCGGCGCACGATGTCCTCCATGTAGTTGCCATGCATCGCGAGGATCACGATGAAGACGCGGTGGTGGGCATGGCCGTTCTGGTTCAAAATACGCGCCGCCATCAATCCATCACTTCAACTTTTGGCCGTCGTCCGGCACGCCATGTTCAGCTTGACGGTCAACGAACGGCGCGCGCTCTGTGACGCAGCAGCGAATTTTTCATTACCGCGCCAATCAATTCAAATACTATTGCACCACGAGAGTACCGAAACTCTTTGCAACTGTCTAGTAACGACCCGCGCGTAGTAGTTGTAGAAACTTCATGGCCGACTCAGACTCGAAACCATCTGTGCCTCCACCTCAGCCAACCTCCACCCCGAGATCCCCATCCCCGTCATCCGCCCTCTGCCTCAAGCCTATTAGAAGCCCGCCAATTACCTCGCGTTCTGCATCCTCCGCGTTACGCGACGCTTGCGCGCTAGCGCGCCGGCTCGCATCCCATTGCAGACGCACTTGAAGACGGGGCAGTTACTTTTATTTTCGAGAGCACCTATGGCCCCGTGCGCCCTCCCGTCTGGCTCCCGTCTGGCTGCCCAGGCCGTATGGTCATTAATATTGCGGGTAGAGTACTTGATGCAGATGCTCCGGACGGCGATGGCAAAGCGCGATGCGTACTGCATCTCGCTAGCCTCTCGCGGGAGCTATCGCTCGCGGTGCGCCCCGCTCTCCAGCGGAATAATTTACAACATCGTTCCAGGATCTCGATAGCTTCTCCTGCTCTGCTTCTCTCCGCTACTCTCCGCTAAACTTCAAGTCGTACATGCGCTGGTCTTTTTCGCGATCTTTTAAGCAGAGGTCGTCGCTGGTCTTGGTTCGGGTTGGCAAGTTTTCACCCTGACTGTGTACATCAAAATTATCCAAATCCGTCGACCTTGAAAATGGCCCGGGAGAATAAATGGGCGTTGATGCAAGTAAACGGCTGACGAAGTAAGGCGCAGGACTGCATCAAACCGCAGCGCTCCGCCAACAAACCTTCCTTACGCTGACGGGCGTGTCTATACAGTGGGGATGTGGCGTTGGGTTTTCTCCAGACAACTTACACGCATGTTGCGGACAAGATGAAGATATGAGGGAATGCCAAACAATTGATCATTGATGAGGTACAAGACGGTCAAATCTGAGTGGAGAACACAAAATCTGCCAGACCAGGGCGTGTCAACACGACGCTGACGTCCTCCATGACAGCAAAGCTTTCGCCGTTGTGCGGAAGTGGGAACCCGAAAACAGTGTACAACCCCTGGAGGGTAATGTCACCCGAGTTCGTAAGCTGTTTAACACTGTAGCCCTGTGGCATGGGCACCCCCATATTCTCCTGAACAAAGTCGAAGAAGACCATGTGCCGCCCGCGTTCGAAGCCCCCAGGGAATAACCGGATGGAAAGAGTGTCGCCAGGGATGGACAAGACCTTGAGAGCGGGCTCGCCTCCATCATCAGGCTTCCGCTGCATGCATTCAGTCAAAAGATTCAGGTATGGACAAAAAAGGTAACGCACTCCCAGTATTGGAATCCTCCCGCTTGGGGGGGCGATCTGGTTGGAATGCGCTATCCACTGTGCCTTCGCTATGGCGAGCTCCTGAGGGGTATTGTAGATAGGTGTGAGCATCCAGGTCAACGTGGCGTCGCTGACGGTGGGCAGACCCGTGAGGGCCAAAGCGGTGTTAAAGTTGCATGGGATAGCGGGCTCATCGGAACCGGGGGGGACAAAATGGGTGTTCTGTAGCGTTGCATCCAGCACATGAGTACTACCTGGTGGTGCAATGACATGACTGCTAGTGAGCAAGAAAGCTACTGTTTGGATTATTTGGTCCGGGTTCAAACTTCAAAGTTCAGGGTGAGTTGTCCACTGGGGTCTGTGCACGGGAGACGGTCGCCGCGCGGTCGGGAAGGTGAGTGGGGAGCAAGTGGCCCCGAGGAATAGACGACAAGGTGGTAGCAGCCTCAAAGTGCATGTGAGGACAATGACCTTGAAGTTTCAAGTTGTTGTTGTATAAGTAACTTCATAAGGTTGAAACTATGGGAATGATGGCGGAGTCCGGAGTCCGGCGGACTCCGCCGGAACATCCCTGCGGGAGATACCCTTCGGGGTATTCCCCGCACCTCATGCGCTTCTGCTAATCCTTCGCAGCTAATATCGCCTTGCAATTGATGCACACATATTCCGCCCCTACGATTAACATGCATGTACTTCTTCATTCCAAAAAAGTGCCTCCGATTAGTGTTACCTACTTTCAACCCAGTCAGACCAGTGCAGGCATCTGCTGTAAGCAATGGCAGCTCAGCACCGAATACAGGGTGATAACACAGCTCACCGAGATTCACACTGCCGTAGTTTTGGCCGGTCGGAGGAGCTGAGGGGCGTACACGAAGTCCTGTTAGTAATCCAACAGGGTCAGTGTTCAAACACAAGTTGAGAAAAGGAACTCACCAAAATTTGAACGGCCATACTTTCGGCCTCCGGAGCGCACCAATTTGCATGGGCATAGTTTCAGCTTTGTGGAATTGAACAGCCGAGGTGCATGAAGGCCCTGGAGCGCTGCAGAAGAATTCCTGTAGCAGAGTCGCTGCAGGGACTCCCCTGCAGCATCTGTGGCCCGAGACACGAAACGGGCGTGGCTGCGAGCGGCGGAGGGTCGCCAGTGGGGTGGAGGGATTGGGTAGCAAGTGGTTCTCAAGGGTGGTGACAGCACAGAGACGGTGGCGGCGGCAGCACAGACAAGCGATGTGCGAGGGAGGGCGAGCAGCGAGAGGAAGATGTGCACGTGCACATTTTCTGTTCAGAGAGGATTGGTCATGGGGAATTCACCGCGCAGAACTCCCCGCATGCGAACCCCTGCGAGGATTCGTCTGCACGACATCCCGCACAGAGGAATAACCGGGCAGAATTTGCCAGGCAGAACTCCCCGCATGCGAACCCCCGCGAGGATTCATCCGCGCGACACCCCGCACAGAGGAATGGCTGTGGGGTGCTCGCGACAGACGCGGGCACCGGCGCCAGTGTGAGCGTGAGCGGGGCCGTGGGCACGTAGAGGGCAACAGAGGCGGGGCGGAGGTGGGGGCGCTCCTTGTGGGACTAGGGGTGGGGGGCGACGCATCTTGCTTGTATGCAAGCACGTGTGTGCGCAACCGACGCCCTCCTCTTCAAGGTCTGCGTCGGGTGGGGATGAGGAGCGTGCTGAGGAAAGGTCGGGGTCTGCGTGGGGGTTAGCAAGAGTATGGGAGTTGTGGGAGGATGTACCTTGCAGCGCGTGGCCTAGCTTGGCCCAGCCTTCAACGTCGGGCCGAGACACGGGGATGCCGGCGTCATTGCAGGCAATGTGTTACATGTAAGACGCCCCAGGGATCCGGGTGCATAGGATCCACCAGGCAGGAAGGACCATGGAGATTTCCGTTCCAGTGATGTACGTTGACATGAGGCGCCGTGCGCTTTTATGTGAATAGCATTATATGTGGAGAAGTACGTAGGGGGGAATCATCCCAGATACTTCGCCACAGGGAATTGGCCCCAGACAATTGGCCGTGCACTTTTATGTGAATAGCATTATATGCGGAGAAGTACGTAGGGGGAATCGTCACAGATACTTCGCCACAGGGAATTGGCCCAGACAATTGGCGGCGGGGAATTCGCTGCGGGCTCCGGCGGACTGTCCGCCATCAATACTCCGCCATCATCCCCATAGTCCCATCCCTCTCGCCGAAGGGCCCGTCCACGTGACCGTTAGGCGAAAAGTCCGCCAACTTCGCCATCCGAACTTCATCGCCCAAAGCTCAAGATAAAGGATATCCGCGCTTCCCTACTATGACCACTCGGTCCTCAAGTACATCTCAGGCAGCAAATTCCTCATTCCAAGCGGCAAGAGCACCTGACCCTCCGTCGGCCTGTATCAATAATTTCGCCGAGTTCTCCTTAAATTCCGTTTCGGCTGCCAGCTTCAAGCCTCAAGAGTACATAGATTTTTTACTCAAGTTATTCCTGGAAACTGCCAGTGTTCTGCAAGTTGCAAGTTTTGGCCGGCGCCATTCAGTTTTTAACTATGTACCTCAAAACTACGGTCTGTTTCCGGCTCTCGATAAGAATATAGCGAATGCTCCCACCGTTACAAATAAATTCCCTTCGCCGTTCCAGTCCTGAGTTTTTGCGTCCCGTTTTGCACGGAACGAGTGGCTGACACTTTCCGCTCCATTCCAAGCGGCTGACGGCCAGAGGCCAAACTCTGCACCCAAACATACGCATAAACACTATCCCTCTTGCTTTCTCCCACCACACTTGCTTTCATGCACACTCGTTCCTCGCTCTCCTTGTCCTCGGGCGTTCGCTCCCTCTCGCCTAATCCTTCGTCAAGCCTTCGGGCATCCACTGCTTCAGCCTACGGGCGTCGCCTCCTTCCTCGAGCCCTCGGGCATCCGGTCTTTCCCGCCTCCAGCGCCCCCAGGCCTATAGCTGATACATTCTCTCGCCCAGTGAGTACATTCCATTGTCCCCAGCGAGACACATTTCTAACTCGCCTTGTCAGCGTTGCGCCCCTTCCTCAAGTCTTCGGGTGTCCAGTCTTTCACGTTGCCCCTAGCTTCCTTTAGTCCAGTGAGTACTACCTTCCACCCCAGCGAGATGAATCCCTACTTAACTCGCCTTGTTGTCAGCGCTGCGCCCCAGCTCACACTGTCAGCCGCCTAGGCCTGAATTCTAGGATTCGGCAGCCACTTGCGCCTACTCTTGCCGCCCACCCCACCCATCTTCTCGACGCCGACCCCCGTCAAGACTGCAACGCTCGCCCACCCCGCCTCCGCGTTCAACGCTCGTTCGCCGACGTCGTCCGACCCAGTTGAAGCTCCTAGTGTTACTTTCGACTACGCGTTCGACCTCGTCCGCCCCGCCTACCCCAACTTCCCTCTCGACGTCGTCCCCCGTTGAGATCGCGACACCCACTCGCGCGCCCGCTGACTCGCCTCGCCCACGCGTTCTCCATTCCGTCTACCCCATCCTCCCTCTCGACGCCGTCCCCCATTGAGATTGCGACACCGCCAGTCGACTGCAACTCGCCGGGCTCCAGCTGCAGCGAGTCGTGTCGCGTCCCGAGATGGCTAGACGGACTCCGCGGGCCCAGGACGTCCCAGTCTCCTCCCGCCCGATACCCCGTCGCCCCCGCATCTCGCCGCCGCCGCCTGTTCTCGCCGCCGCCCCCCGCCGCGTCGCAGCCGAGCGGACTGCACGGGTACTCGCTGTGTTCGGGAGGACGCGTTCTGTGTAGGGATGGATAGACGCGGGTCCGCGGGACCAGGACGCAGTCTCCCTCCCGCCGATGCCCCGTCGCCCCGCTATCCCTAGGACGACGCGCTTTCCCGCCGCCCCCCGTGCACTCTCAGCCGAGGACCCCACCGAACGACATCGAGACGGCACCCAGCGGCGTGCAGGATGGATGTGCGGCGAAGAGGGATGGATAGACGCGGGTCCGGTTCGCCCGACGCCTCGCCGCCCCGGCATCCCTCGACCACACTTGCCCTGCGCGCTGGAGCCGCCGACGACGGCGAGCACCACACCTCACCCCCACCACCATCGACTCCGCTCCCGAGGGGACCACGGCGCGAAGACCAAGATGTGCGGCCGACGGGACGCCTGGCGCCGCACGCCGCGGTACGTGGTCGATTCGACGCAGCCGACGCCGGCCTGCGGGCGGACGCGCTTCGAGCGGGACGCATTGGCTGCGCAGCCTTTCGGGCTGGAGTGGATTTTGGTGTCAGGGGGATTATCGTGGTTGGTTCTTTTTTTACTCTTCCGTTGTTCTTGTCATATGCTTATTCGCCTTCGCCAGGTCGTTCTTCGTCGTCGTCTGCCCGTCTCGTTATCTTTTCCTCGGCGCTGGCCGCGTCGCACCATGCCGGCAAGGCACCCCACCCACCCCGTTTCCTGTTTTTCGTCCTTGACAACGACACGCCGGCGAGGCACCACACTCCTTTGGTACACTCGTTTTCAGCCGTTCCTTCTCCACCACGCTCCGCGCGCCCACGCCTCCCAGGCACCCCACTTCAGTTCGGCTCCCAATGCATTAGGCACCGCGAACCACAACTTCGGCCCCTGACGGTCGCAGGATTTTGCTTTATCGGACACTCGCGCTATTTATTGTGCAACTGTACTAGTATCGCTTATTTATTGCCCAGCTGGCTGGGTTTGCTTGCTCGCGGAATTTTGACTGAGCTTGATGATTCTTTCGCTTGTACACTGGGTTCTGTCCGTCGCATCTACCGTAAGTATATTATTACATGATCCACAATCGCCTCGAAATACATCCAACCACGCGCGCTAGAAATACAGCCTCTCACAACTCGTAGCCTGGGGGGTTCTCGTCGGGGATGGTGCGCACCGGTGCGGGCGCTGCGGACGTCGAGCTGCCCGCTACGGGCGCCGTCGAACTACCCCTCACGGGCACCGTCGAGCTGCCCGCCGCGGGCTCGTACGCCGCTGCGCAAAATAATTCAATCAGAAGATCGAATGAGCCGCAAGCGAAACCAAAACGCACGGAGACCCCCCTCCTCGTTCTCCGCCTTCTGCCGCTTCATGTAGATCGCGCGCTCGCGCGTCTTCTCGAGCGTCGCGACGAACGAGAACATGGCGCGGTCCTTGAAGCGGACCTCCGCGGTGGTGCCCGGGGTCAGCCCGCCCCCGACGGCGGCGCCGATCTCGAACGTAAAGTAGTTCGAGCCGAAGGTCGGCTGCTCGAAGCGCGTCGAGAGGATCGCCGGCAGCGGGACTAGGGATGGCGCGATGAGCGGGATCGGGCCGCGCGGGGGCACACGCCACGCACCTGAGAGGGAGTCGAGCGCGGGGTTGGCGGCGGCGCTGGTGAATATGAACTGTGGTGCGGTGGCGTGGATAAGCGCACATAGAGCGGTCGGGCGGGGTAAGTACGCACCCGCTGGTCGGTGACGGTGAGCATGCCCGTCTCCTTGAGGGTGACGGCCTTGCCGCCTGCGGTCGTGGCGTTGTTGCCCAGGTCCCAGCCGGGCGGGGACTCGGGGACGCGCAGGGTGAGCTCGACGCCGCTGTCGACGGTGGTGATGGTGGATTCGTTGGGGAGGGGGACCGGGGACCGGTTCTCGTTCATCACCGCCCAGTTCAGCGCCATTATCAAGGCGGATAGTAGTAGTACAGGCAAGAGAGTCCGTGTCTTGATCGGAGGTAGCCAAACATATGATCCGTCTTGCTCTTCCACCCAACTTCAACTTGACTTCAACCGATATCAGCTCTTCTCAGCTCTTCTCAGCTCTTCTCCCATCTAATCCTACGATGGTCATCTTGATCCGCAGCTGACTGGCTCTGTCTATAATCTGAGGCTGTTCCGCGAATCGACGGCCCAAGGACCCCGATGATTTTTTTATCCTGGAAGACGGTGGAATCGCTACACGCGTGGCAAGCTGGCAGGCGCCTTTGTTTGTTTTTTCGCGGAAGAAGCTTGCTTTCAACCATTATATGAAAAAAGTCACCAATAACATGACGTCACGCGACGGCGATTGGAAAACCTTATAAACCACATCTCAGTCGACCTCAGTAAATCCCACGCACCAACCACCATGTCAGGATCCTACAGCTGGACAGACACCCTCAAGGCCATCCACTACGGCCCGGGCTGCGTCGCCACCGCCCTCCCGAAGCTCATCGAGACCCTCGGCGTGAAGAAGGGCCTCATCGTAACCGGCCGCAGCCTCTTCACCAAGGTCTGTTCCTCCCTTATCCCCCCATCCTGCGGGGAATACTCACCAGAGCCGAGCTAGACGGACGTGGTAAACAAGGTCGCGGCGATCCTGAAGGCGCAGGACGCGTACGCGGGCGTGTTCTTCGAGATCGGCGAGCACACGCCCGTCGCGGGCATCGACGCGTGCATCAAGGTCTTCATGGACAGCGGCGCGGATTTCATCCTTGCGCTCGGCGGGGGCTCGCCTATCGACGGCGCCAAGGCGATTCGATACCGGATTCAGGAGCAGACGGGCGCCGCCGCGCCGCCGCTGCAGATTGCCATCCCCACGACGTTGAGCGCGGCTGAGTATACGGTGCGTTGGCGTATTGTTTTGGGTCGTGTGAGCTGCGGACTAATGTGGGTGCAGATTGGCGCGGGGTATACCGATGAGAGCGGGGCGAAGGTTGCGGTGTCGAACCAGCTGCTTGCGCCCGCGGGGATCATCCTCGACGCCGAGCTGACGCTGCCGACCCCCAGCCGGCTGTGGTGCGCTCCCCCTTCCTCCACAATATCTCATCATTCACCTCTGACCGCCTGCTAAGGCTCTCGACCGGCATCCGCGCCGTCGACCATTGTGTCGGTAAATAAGCGGCCCACTCCGCTCTGTATGTCTCCTCTAACCGCACACTAGAAAACCTCTACCGCCCGCTCGTCTCCCCGCCGGCGAAGGTCCTGTGCTGCGCCGCGCTCGCCGACTTTTTCAAGTACCTCCCCATCGCGAAAGCCGACCCCACCGACGTCGAGGCGCGCCAGAAACTGCTCATCGCCGCATGGATGAGCATCTGGCCGACCAAGTTTGAGAAATACAGGTACAGTGTTCTTTTTATTTTTATCTTTATAGAGTCTGATCCCGCCGACAGCGCCCTCGGCCTCTCGCACGCGCTCGGGCATAAACTCGGCGCGACGTATGGGATCCCGCACGGGATCACCTCCGTGCGTAGCTCGATACTGAGCAGCGATCTCGTCTCATGGTTTCTCAGTGCCTGACGCTCTCGCCGGTGGTGGCGCTTCAAGCGCGCATCGCGTCCAAGGAGCACAAGGACTGCCTCGCAGACACGCTGTTCTACCTCCGCGAGCCGAGCACAGGCTCGGTGGACGGCGACGTTGTCAAGCTTTCGGCGCTCATTGCGGGGTGCGATTTCCAAGTGGTTTCTTTCCGCGACCCGCACTAACACCCGACCCTAGACTTGTGGAGCAGCTGGGGTTGAAGAGCACGCTGAGCGAGTACAAGGTCCCGCGCGAGGATTTGGCTAAGATCGCGCAAGGGAATGAGGACGTGGTTGAGCTGCTGAACGGAATTTATTAAAGTGTATGTAAGTAGGAGATGTAAGTTAGTGCGCGAATGGGGTTGTTTGGCGCGTTCAAGTGTATAGGGGCACGACCGTGTTCCGGCCCATCACGTGTGCCTGTGTCGCTCAGACATGAACCACGACGTCGACGAGACACTCCTCCTGCACGAACAGCCCATGGACGCCCCCAAGCCCAACGACGACCCTCGCCCGCAGAGCAGCGCCAATTCCACCAAAATATTCTCGCAGCTGCGCAGTTTCAGCACCAACATCTCTGTCAACTCGCTCGGCTCCCTGTTTAGCTCGACCGCTCAGAAAAGCCCTGATTCCGAGGCCTGGGATGGCTTCGAGGCGCGCGGGATGGGGCCCCCGGAGGACGGGATGACGCCGACGCCGACGCGCTCCTCCTCGCCGCAGCGCAGAGGCTTCTCCGGCGTCAAGAGCATCTTCACGCACCTCGGCGGCGCGCGCCGCGCGCCGCCCGTCCGCATCGCCATCGCCCCGACGCAGCACGACCCGCGGGCGTTCGAACTAGAGGGAGAAGGAGGCGAGAAGACCCCGCACTACGAGCCGCTCGCGTCGCCCCTTGGCTCTGAATTCACCGACGAGTACGCCCGCGCGCCGCAGTCCGCGCTGTCCGCGTCCGGCTCGTACGGGTCCTCCGCGCCCGACGACACGCCCCCGCTCACGCCCGAGTCGCTCGTCGCGGACATCGCGTCGCTCTCGCCCGGCGCGCAGAGCGCGGAGCTGGGCTACGACGGCTACGGCTACGGCTACGACTACGACTACGACTACGACTACGGGCCTGACCGCGGCAGCGCGCCGGACGGCGACGCGTACATGGCGGACGCGCGCCCCCACTCGGTGGAGATCAAGGAGGGGAAGAAGCCCGCGCGCCCGATCGTACGTCCCGCGCGCGCACCCGCGCGCCCGCCTCCCGCACTGACGGCGTGGCTCCCAGGACTTTGACGCGCTGCTTGCGGACATCTCGAGTGATCCCCCTGCGGCGGAGGGCGCCGGCACGGCTGCGCCCGTGGACGACACGGACGAGTGGTACGGGCTGGAGTACACGCTCGAGCTGAGCACGCGCGAGCGCCGTGCGTCCGAGACGCAGGTGGTCTCTGTCGGGGAGCACTCCAAGGTCGCGCCCGTCGTGCTGTAGTAGGGTCCGAGCTCACGTCTGTGCACCACAGAGCCGCGAGTCGTGGGCGGCGATCCACCAGGGGACAATGCACCCGTTTTTCGAGGACGAGGAGTACTACCAGTGGAAGAACTGGCACCGCTACCTCGAGCGCCAGGACGAGAAGCGCCGGCACCGCCGCGGGCGCGCGTTCAAGGCGCACGCCAAGGAGCTCGCGTGGGTGTATGCGGACGAGATGCACACGCGGGACCTCATCGCGTGGCAGATGGTATGATTATCGTTGTTGTTTCGTTCGGGGACGCGGTACTGACGCTGCGCCGGCAGGAGGTGTACGGCGACGTCGAGAGGAGGCTGCATGAGCGGCTTGGGCGGCTCGAGGCGCACCGACCGGCAAGCCAGATGTCTTTCGATCCGCGCGCGCTGCTCACGCCAATGTAGGACCCGTACCACCCGCCGCAGAAGCACGGGGTTGGGTGGGCGCTCAAGCGCTCGCGCTCCGTCGCGTCCCTCCGCGAGCTGCGCGCCCTGCCCGACCCGGCGTTCCCGCTGCTCCCGCTTCAGAAACGCGTGCTTAGCAAGGCTTAGCTTAGATTGGACGACATAGACGATGGAGATGGGCGGCCTGCATAGACCATGGACGACGAACGCGACGTAGAAGAAGAGGAGAATCGGCGAGCATGAGCATGAAGACTGAAGAGAGAAGAAAGAACTTGATAGACCCCTCTGCCCTGGGCAGTCCGCTTTTTTTGCTGCTTGGGAATAGACGGCTTGTACTGTAGCATTTTTTGTAACCGAATCCACGTTTGTAGCCGCACTGCATAAATTATTCTTGGAATTGTGAAGGTCTGGTCCAAGCGCCATGCCGGGTCCAGCCGGCATCATTCGCACGACGCCCAATTCGATCGAGGGCACGTGAAGCAATTTCTTCGTCCGGAAATTTTGAAAAAGCAAAGTCCTGCGCAACCCAGGCACCCGGTCCCCCTCCTCCTCCCACTTACCCCACCCTCTTTCCCCCCCAAAATGCTCGTCCTATACGAGACCGCGATGGGCTACTGCCTCTTCAAGGTCGGCGACGCCGCGAAGCTCGACAGCGAGGACCTCTGGAAGGAGTTCGAGAGCCCCGAAAAGGCCAGCAAAATGCACGTCTGCTTAACCCATCGTGCCCGACCCGAGGCTGATTTTTATTGCGCCGCAGGCTGAAGCTCAAGGCGATCCACCGCTTCCACTCGACCGCAACCGCCGTCGAGGACATCACCGCGCTGCAGAAGGGCAAGCTCGGGAAGGGCCTCAAGGACTTCCTCACGCAGGAGGTCGTCGACAAGGGCAAGAGCAAGGAGGAGCTGCTCGTCATTGACCCGCATTTGTGTACGCCCCCCGTTTTTTTTTTTGGTGCGGGGTCGATTTTCTGAACGGGCGCCGTGCAGCGCATTCGATCGCGAAAAAGCTGAGCATCAACGTGAGCGCGCTGGAGGGGAAGAACGAGGACCTGTGGCGCGGGATTCGGTCCCAGCTGACCGCGCTCTTGAACGGCGTGGATCCCAAGGACCTCGCCACCATGAGCTTGGGGCTCAGCCATTCGCTTTCGCGGTGCGTTTTCCGGTGCTGTGCGCATACGTAGGATCCGCGGAGCTGATGCGGGGGCGTGTCCTAGATTTAAGCTGAAGTTCTCGCCAGACAAGGTGGATACCATGGTCGTGCAGGCGATCGCGCTGCTCGACGACCTCGACAAGGAGATCAACATCTACTCTATGCGTGTCAAGGTGGGTAGTCTACGTATCCTGCGCGTACGCCCGGACTGACAGACGCGACGCAGGAATGGTACGGCTGGCATTTCCCGGAAATGGCGAAAATTATTGTCGACAACATCGCGTACGCGAAGGTCATCCGGCTAATGGGTATGCCCTACCCCACTGCGTCCATTTACACCGCTGACGCGCGCCAGGTTTCCGCACGAACGCGTCGTCGACGTCGTTTGCCGCGATCCTGCCCGAGGACCTCGAGGCCGTCGTAAAAGCCGCCGCCGAAATATCCATGGGCACGGAGATCTCCGACTCGGACATTGCGCACATCCACTCGCTCTGCGACCAGGTCATCTCCATCTCGGCGTACCGGACGCAGCTCGCGGACTACCTGCGCAACCGCATGAACGCGATCGCGCCGAACCTGACCGCGCTCGTTGGCGAGCTCGTCGGCGCGCGGCTGATCAGCCACGCGGGCAGCCTGCTCAGCTTGGCCAAGCACCCTGCGAGCACGGTCCAGATTCTCGGCGCGGAGAAGGCGCTATTCCGCGCCCTTAAAACAAAGCACGACACACCGAAATACGGTCTGATTTATCATGTACGTTTTTGTATCCTTTTCTACCGTGCAGAGCTGACCGCGCCGCAGGCTTCGCTCATTGGGCAGGCCCCGCCCAAATTAAAGGGTAAAGTAAGTGCCGTCCCAATTTCGCTCGCATACTCGACGCTGACCGACCGGTAGATGGCTCGCATGGTAGCCACAAAAGCCGCGCTCTCCATCCGTGTCGACGCGCTCACAGACTCGGACGGCAAGTCGGAGCTGATGGCGCCCTCGATCGGGCTCGAGAACCGCGCCAAGCTCGAGTCGCGGCTGCGCGCGCTCGAGCACCAGGGGGACCAGGCGGGCGTGCGCCGGTTCGCGGACAGTGGCAAGAAGCAGGCCAGGTTCGAGATGGAAGGGGAGACCAAGACGTACAACACGGCGGCGGACGCGGTGGACCTCGTGTCGACGCAGCGGGACCCGATGGCGATCGCGGTCAAGGCGGTGCTGGACGTCAAGGAGGAGAAGAAGCGCGCGAAGGAGGAGCGGCGGGCGAAGAAGCGCGCGGAGAAAGAGAAGTCGGAGGAGGTGGGCGACGTGACCATGGATGTGGACGAGGAGGCGGGCGACGAGGAGAAGAAGGCGAAGAAGGACAAAAAGCGGAAGCGGAGGGAGAGCGAGGCGGCCAACGGGGATGCCGCGGAAGATGCGGCGAACAAGGTTTGTTGCAGTTTCTTTTTAGCAAAGGTATTGGGCACTGACGATTGTCCAGGACGAAACGGAGGAGGAACGGAAAGCACGGAAGAAGGCGCGGAAAGCCGCCGAGAAGGCGGCGGCAGAGGCGAACGGCGATGCAGAGTCACCGAAAAAGAAGAAGAAGAGAAAGTCGGAGGCCTAGCTCGTGTATCTGTCTTGCATTTCTATCGCTATCTACACTCGTATATATTTTTCGGTCGGGACGTCGACTTCCTAATCCGGGTCGGATTGATGCGAAACGTTTTATAACTTTTTCTTCGGCTCGTACGATGGTTCGACACCCGGAATCTTCATCCGCGCTACTATGTGCACCTCACCTGTGGTGGTCGTGACCGGTGCAAATGCGTAGGTCCATTCTTTCCTTGTATTCTGAGGCTCATAGGCCGCAGCGGAGTGGGTTACGGTATTTGCCGGCGGTTGATCTTCCAACTCTGCCTCTCGAATCCGCCCGACTCGTGGCCCCAACCTTGGGTCCGCGCGAGCGACGTCCACGGCTCTGAGACTCCCCGGCACGATGGGCTCACGCTTATCATGGCGTGCCGGAGCACCCAGCGCGCCGGCGCAGCGCGGGAAGAACTGTACGCGGAACTGGACGCGCATATCGTGGGGCTGCGCGCGCATCCTGGGTACGACGGGCACGCCGACACGTTCCGCAAGAACCTCCAGATCGAGATCGAGTACCTCGACCTCGCGAAGCTGAGCACCGTGTTCAACTTTGCGACGGAAATTTCAAAACGGTGTGTTGCCATTTTTATTTCGTCATGAAAAGGTAGACGTTGACTTTACGAGTAGACACACGTACATCTCGCATATGATATTCAATGCGGGGGTCGCGAACTTCACGGGCATCGACTGGCCTGTCGCTATGCGCCAGGTCGTGTTCCATTTTGTGAGCTCGATTACGAAACCGCAGTACAACCTGCAGAGCGCAGGGGAAACCAGCGAGGATGGCCTCGGCTGGATATGGCAGAGCAATCTCTTCGGGCACTACGTTCTCGTGCGTCGTCCCCCCGCCCCATTAATCATCTATTAATTATCGTACAGTTCCGCGCCCTCGAGCCGCTGCTCAACAGCCCCGCGTACACCGCCGACACACGCATCATCTGGTCCTCCTCGCTCGAGTCCTCGCCGAAATGGTTCGACAAGGCGGACTGGCAGCTAACCAAGACGAACCACTCGTACGAGAGCGCCAAGTACCAAATCGACCTGATCGCGCCCCTCCTCGACCGCCGCGCGCTCGCGCTCCAGGACCCCACCGCGCCCGCGCCCCCCTCCAAGCGCATCCGCCACTTCGTCTCGCACCCGGGCATCTCCCACACGAAGATCAGCAGCGCCCTCGTCGCGTACGGCGGCTTTCTCGACACGCTCAAGCTCTACGCGTTCTACTTCGTACGTCCACCACCAAGTTCTTGTTGGGAAGAACTCTGAGCAATGTCATTTTCTTTTTAGGGCCGGCTGTTGGGCTCGCGGCACCACGCGATAACGACCGCAAACGCCGCCATCGCCGCCGTCCACCTCGTCCTCGTCTCCATCACCTTCATCACCTTCTCCTCCGCCCCGCCCTCGAACACCGAATCCAAAACAGACGCCCCCGGCGAGGGCGTGCCGCTTCGGTTCGGCTCGGAGACCGACCGGTGGGGGAACCCGGAGGTGGGGATCGAGCCCGTCGAACAGTGGAGGGAGAACGCAGCCGAGGGCGAGGTCCTTTTGAGGAGATGTGAAGATATTTACCGGGATCTATTGAAAAAGCGGGGGACATCCTAGAATCATAGTCGGTGTAACGAAGGTTACTCGATTCGTCCGTGGAGAAGAGAATGGGTTGACCCTTGTCACCACCTCAACCCGGTTGCGCCTAATCTCGGCTCCAGATGTTAAGATGCAGTTTCCTACCCACCCTCAATTACAGGGTTAGGAATCCTAGTAGACAAAAATGTAAATACATTAGCTCAGTACCACTTCTAATGCCATCTTGTTCCGTTTAAATACATTAGCTCTAGAACACATTTCAAACTCCGAACTTCAGCGGAGGCTGGCCTTTAACAAACGTAGAGTTCGGGGTTTCGGCATCCAATCGGCACAGATCAACGCATCCGGCAACCCGCTTTTCGTAGTAGCACAAGCCCCCAAAAGGAATGCTCAATTCTTAGGTCGGTCGGGTCGGTCGTTCGAAATAAATAAATATTTAAACTCCGCCAATCATCGGCAGCCCGGCAGGTCGGCTTTCTGACCCGGAACTTGCCGGTGTAGGGAGATAAATGCGTGACGGCATTTGAATTATTTCAATTCGACAGGGGGTGTGCCGCGCGTTAGTTCTCAAGTATTCGCCATCACCGTGGGTGCTCACCGCAACCCCGCGTTCAAGTCCCCGCTGCCGGACCCGCGTCGACTCCCTCCGTTAGTTGCCTCTCAAGTATTCGCAATTACCGCGGGCTGACCGCATTCAATAATAGCGACCCCGCGCTCAAGCCCCCGCGTCGACTCGCCCCGTTAGTTGCCTCAAAGTATTCGTGATTGACCACATCAATAGCGTACCACGGGTGACATGGAATTAGCAGAAGTTCTACATTGCCTGGCACAGGTGCACAGCGAGAAAGTGCACCCTGACCCTTCAGCCCGCGACGCACGCCATCGAGAAGGGCTAGCTGGCTACTTCACCTCGACGCACGCCGTCGACAAGTTTTGCGACGTTGTCCAGGCCTTTGTCGCTATGTGCACGTCGAGTACGGGCCCTGATAACGTCGCCCTTATGATCGGTTTATCCAGCGCAAACATTTACTTTTATGTTTGCCAGAATGGTGGTCCCCCAGCCGCGCAGGTCTCAGCTCACATTCTGAACTTATGGGGGATCCTGCAGAAGGTTTGTGGCATTATCATCCTACCGAAAACGAAAGAGCAGGTCACTCCACCGCGCACAAAGACTGGGACCGAGACGACGCTCATAACAGAGTTATCCGATGCGGCCCACTGTTTTTTGGCCCGCAAAGCCATCTATCGAGCTCGAAAGAAAGTCTTTGCGATCACCAGCCTAGTCAAACAACAAGAGAAAAACATCCCCGAAGACTCATTCGAACGAACAATACTTATCGCCCTCTTGAGCACCGCCAAAGCAGCCGATCTAATCTCCCGCGAGACGGCAAACCCTACGAAGGCGGGGAAGTGGCGCGTGTTCAGGAACTCCATCGTCTCCTCCACCAATCAATCGCACGGGCAACCGACAACGATCTTGTTGCACTCGCAGGTTTACAACTCATTGGACAACAGTACGGTGTGTATTATCATTTCTATCCACTCTTGTTCTGCTCACGCAGTCTTCATCCATAGAGCTGAACCTCAAGAAGTACATCGAAAAGGTGCTCAAGGTGGAGGCTGCCGCCTTCACCTTGTCTAACTTTGCAGTCTCCTACCGCAGTCGATATCTAGCCAACCTTAACCCTGTTGTTCGACATACCCCTCTCCCTCCAAAGGGATCTGTCGACCTGGAGATCGACAAACTGCAGCGTTGTCGCCCCCGGATGATAGAATCGGATGACTTTTTGGCAAAAGTGATCAAGGGGACTCCTCGGTCTACCACGACATGCACCTCAGTCACAACAAAGACACATTCGGAATGCGAGTTCGTCGCACGAGTACTCGCTAACGGCTCGACGGAGAACTCACCAGGCTTCCATGTTATACCATACGTCGCATCTTCCAAGCTTCATTGTTTGGCATGCGATGCGTGGCTGGAGGCTTTCAACGAGCAAGCCCCGGAAGTCCCGATCTGCTACGATGGCAGCCATGGGGAGTTGGATTCAGGCTGGGAGCCACCGACTGTTGTGCCACCCGAGGTCCACGAGCAGATCGTCAACACAATGCGGGACAATCTTGCCCAAAAATTACAAGCCGCCAAGCATCAAAAGGAATCGTCAGCTTCGTCGACGTCTTCGGATCCCCCCGTGGTTGAAGCGGTGGCAAGGCCTGATGAAGAGATGCAAAGTAAGTCTGAAGTCTAAGCCCGTGGCCCGTGTTGACATGACCCAGATATGCTGAGAGACGAAGGATTACCGTTATTTCATCGGGCTTAAAGGATGGTTTACTCAAGTCTAATTACGAGGCAAGTCCTATCGTGACCTCAATTCACTCCCGCTTACCCGCGCGTTCCCACCTCCTAGGTCGCAAGTGGAACGCGGCCATACACCCACCTCCGACGATCGCAAGCGGTGTATTGTCTTGTCGGACGGGTAAGCGCACTCCTTTTGTCTTCGCTTGATGGCCTTCGCCCTAGTGGCCGCAAGCAAGGTCAAAGCAAAGGCCGAGCATTAGTGCTCGGACTTTCACATCTCTCGTACTTAACCTGGCGAGCGGAGCGTGGTGCTACCTCACGCATCTCACTCCGTCTCGCCAGTGCAATCACTCTGTTTCTCTGATCACTCTGAATATACATATATTCCATCTAAATCTCATTTGTCGCATACAATGACCGATGGCCTCCACCGCCGAACCAATTCATGAACGAAGACGTCGAGTCTCTCCAGGAAATGATTCAACAGTATGTTGATGGTGGGATCGACCGCAACGACACCGCTCACCCAGGGCATCGTGTAACGAAGGTTACTCGATTCGTCCGCGGAGAATAAAATGCTGTCCCCACCTCAACCGTCAAGTGCTTTGGAGTCAACTGAAGTTGCGCCGCGTGCAAACAAATTCCCCGTGGATTCACACATACAGATAACACAGCGCCTGGGTCCTAATCTGGCAAGAGCTGAAATCCTCCCCAGAGTCAGCCAACAAAGATCGCGCAGGCAAAGCAGAATTCATTTGCGCATGCATACGTATGGTAAAAGTAACCATAACCATTCGACTCCGTAGAGTATGTGGGACAGGAAATTAAGGAAGGGGGGATAGTAGGGGGGTTCATAGGCTGTACGAGCATGTATATAAAGGGACGTCGACCACGGGGCATAGGATGGGATGTGGGATACAGAAAGAGACGTGGGTAATAAGAATAAGTATATGTGCGTGCTGGCGACGATGCGTGCGTGCCATGGGTATCAATTCCGAGTCCGTGCAAAGAAAAGAAACGAGTCCAGTTATGTGTGTATGGGGATAGCAATGTGGGGGTAGGAGGAGTGTCCGGTGCACTGGCGGCATTCTGATATCCAGGATCAATAAAACCAAGAGGAAATGGAACAAGATCAGAGAGGAAGGAAGGAAGGAAGGAAGGGAAAATGGAGAGGTCGTAAGTGTCCATCCGGAAGGAGCGTTTTGGGTTCTGTGATAAAAATAAATAAGCACGGATGGGGGCGGGCGGGGTGAGGATGAGGGCGGAGTAGTGTGTCGTGGCAAGGATCAACGCGTGTGTGTTCCACTCCCTCCTTAGACCTGTAGCGAAGGATCGGCGGGGCCTCCGCGTCCCGCTCCGGGGAGATTCGATCGCGAATGCACCAGCACCAGCCTCTTGAATGCACTCTGCCCCTGGTGAGCGGGCGCCACATCCGACCGAGACTCCACGAGCCCCGGATACTTCTCGCCCTTCGCAGCACCCCACATCCGACTCAAGAAGCCAGCAGAGGCGCCGGTGCGAGGCATGCTCGGCATCGTTGCGCTGACGGAGATGCCGGAGGTCGCCACAGACGAGCGCTTGGACGCTGTCAATGGAGGCAGCGCGACTGAGGTGCGCCGCAGGCTGGTGGGTCGGGGAGAGGCGGCTGTTACTGTGTTGACAGACGATGTATCGGAGGGTTTGCGGGAGCGATTCTGCATGTATTGACTCTTATACCCATAGGAAGGAACAGGACGGAGGACGAAAAGTCTTTTGGAGGACGTCGACATGGGCGCATAGTCGTCGGGCTGATTCGAGTCCTGGAATCCCGAGCCAGAACGGACATAGGCAGAGTTGCGATCGTAGTACACGTTCGCATCCGTGTCGGATTCCGAATCAGAGTCGCTTTGCCAGCCTGATGAAGATGAAGACGACGAAGACCCATTATCGTCCACGAGCGATCCCATCTCGGAAGAGGTGTACGAGGAAGCAGAGGAGTCGCAGTTGCGGTCGGGTACGTGCAGGGTGTTGTTGTTGTGCGACCGGAAGGAAGAGGACAGGTGGGTCTGGGAGAGGCGCTTTGCAATTCCTCGGACTGTCGATACCAATGTTGACGATGCACTCGACGCGCTCGACGAGGATGAGGACGATGACGAAGAAGACGACAGAGAATATGATGAAGGCGGCTCGTATGACGGGGGCGCCATTCTCTGCTTTTGCACCTGGGCGTGCTGAGGGCGAGCCCTGCTCGCTCGCGCGACCTTGTCCACAGCGAGCGCTCTTATGTTTGCGTACTGGTAGGACATGAGCGGCGCAAAGGCTGCGCAGGCCTCTTCTTCGTCAAAGCGCAGGTCGTAGTCGAGGAGGAAGAGCAGCTGTTGTTCCATCAGGTTCACCTCCTTGATTTGAACATGCTGCCGGCGTGGGAGGTCCAGTGGAGGTTCTTCGGGGACGAGTCGTTGAGGTATTTAGCAGTTACGATGAGGGTGGCGAGGAAGACGCGATGTCTCGTGCACGGCAGGCCCACTATACGTAAATATGAGTAACGACTCGCCTAGGCGAGGATCGATGGCGGGCATACCCATCGCAATATTAGGGAGCTTTGAACGAAGGCGCTCAAGGTAGACGAGGGTGGTGATGAGGGTGGCGGTGTGGACGTTCCCTTCTTGGACGATACCACAGATGAAGTGCTCGAGCGAGATCATGGGCGGGTAATGCTCGAAACGGGAAGAGGAAAGGATGTCTGCTTTGTAGGCCTCCTCGCTGCTGATATTGAGGGCACTTGCTGTTAGGCGGGCGATGTAGATGACCATATCGAGCGTCACAGGCTGGGCGACGAGGTAAAGGAGACCTGGGTTGTGCGCCGAAATGGGGAGGAGGGACGCAGGATGGCGGCGGACTCGGCGAGGAGGCTGAGAGCGCTGGGACATTTTGAAAAGAGAACGGGTGATAGAAAAATGTAAGGGAGATGGAGACAACCTGACCAGAGGCAGGAAGAAAGAAGGGAGAGAGACCAAATAAACAGTCGCGACTTCAAAAGAGGTCAGTCACGGGATGGCGAGAGGTAAGTCCGAATTCAAAGGAGAGGCAAAGGAATCCTCAGGAATGGAGGTCGAAGAAGGCAAAAGCAAAGAGCACTTGCCTCCAGACACCCGCCTTTGTTCCGTTTCCTCCAAAGTGGCTGACCAGGCCAGTAATTAATCTACCACTTATTTAGCCGACACCACCACACTTTCTTTGTATTCGAAGATATTGTACGACAGTAACTGAGAACCCGCGCTTCACGAGGAGATATGCATGCTCACGACCGTTGTTTATTCCTGGCCCGTCGAAACGTTCCACGTTTTTTTCAGCAACTCGGCAGCAGGATCCGTTGAGCCGTCGAACTTCGCAAACGATACCGTATAGAGTGTCGTCGAGTAGTTCCGCAGATACGGCGCGTACTGGAGGCCGTCGTCAGACGCGCGCCCATGATAAACGGATCGCCAAGCTCACCGAACGACAGAACTGGCGGTACCAGCCCCAGGTCTCCCACGAGTTCCACTCGTCCTTCTCCCACCCGGCGCGGTCAGTCCACCCCTGTTCGGAGATGACGACGCGGGAGTGGGGATTCGGATTCGAATCAGAAGACCCCGGTGCGAGACAGGACACAAATCCGTCGAGGGTGCGGGAAAGTGCGCCCTTCTGTTCGCGTGTCAGGCTCGCAAACGCCTTGAGGGCCGTAGTGAGCGCAGGGCTGTCCACCGCAGGCGTTTCCTCTGGGCGGATAATGAGCATTGGATAATGCACAGAAAGGAGAGAAATGCTCACCTGCTTTCACCTCGGAATCCACGTCCATGGCGTTCCCGTCCGCCCCGCCGCTAGCCTTGACCCTCGCGCGCGTATCATCCTCCTCCTTCCTCAGCGCCATGACCTTCCTGCGCGCAATCATCACCCGCCCATTCGCCTTATCCAGCGCCCCCTTGAGCAAATCCCACTCAAACGCACTCAGACTCAACGGCCCCGTCGCCTCGCTCAGCTCTCGAATCTCCGCGCGGTTGATGAACGTCCACCCCACCACGTCCGTCGGGTCGACGATCTGATACTGCATCAGCTTGTCGAACACGATCGCCACCATATGCCGGTTGTGCTTCCAGAACGCGGCCGAGGCAGTGAGAATGTCCGCCTTGGCCTCGGCATTCCCGCCCCCGCCCGCGCTCGAGGCGCCCCCGCTGGCGATGTTGCGCAGCAGCGGGAGGTAGCGCTCGATCGCGTTCAGGAGATGGGAGAAGGATCGCGAGCCGATGTGCAGCAGGGACTGGATCGCGATAGAGCGGATGAGCAGGTCGGCGTTGACGACGCCGCCGTCATCCGACGTCTCTAGCGTCACCTTCAGCGTGTCCAGATGCGAGATGACGTCCTCGGCTTTGGCGCGCCCGCGGAAGAGGTTCAGCACCGCTAGCGCAGCGTCGTGGTGCGGTTTTGCTATCTAGGATGAGCGCACAGAAAGGCTACAACTCAAAAAGAAATACCTGGATCGTCGTACTCAAAGTCGGGTCCCGGCGCTTGCTCGCTGATAGTATGGCCCTCCGGCGCTTGCATCTCCTCTGGCAGCGTTTTTAGGATACGATCGTGATACGAAAGTCGAATTTCGAATTCCAGTGCCCGCCGCATAAACGCGCGCTTCGGATGCTGGACCGCCAGCGAAAGGTCTGGTATCCTAGATCACCGATAAACGGATGATTTCAAAACGAGACTAAGCGTACGTACCATTCCTTCCACACCCACTGGAAGCCGAAGTTGCTCATGTGGACCGCAAACCACTCCGCGAACCGCCGCGCCACCTCGACGTCGAGCCCGTCCCCGAGCGTGCTGTACAGTTTGCGGATAGACTTGCCCACCGCAGGCCCAACGGTCGACGGCGAGAGCTTGCACAGCTCCGTGATCAGCCCGATGTAGTAAATCGACTTGTGCGAGGATTCGGGCAGCACGAAGTAGGCGCCGAGGACGTTCTGTGCTTTGTTCAGACTCGGGTAATACGATTCCAACACGACTTACCTCGATGACCGTGCTTTCTAGCTGCCAGTCTTTTCCAGGGACGGGCTCGGGGACGACTGTCCCGCCGGGCTTGGGCTTGAAGGTGCCTGGGATCGTCCATTTGGGGTATTCGATCAGCAGACGCGCACACTCTTTGCGGTTCACCTCGAATATGTCGAGGATGTCGATCAGGCCGGAATGAACGGCATAGCCTGCGGGCGTTTTGGGGTCGGGGGTGACCTACGGGGTGTTAGTGGGACTTGATGCAGAGTACGCGGGAACTTGCATCGTTATCGAAGAGGCGGAGGAAGTATTCCGGCCACTCTTCTTTTTTGACTTGTGCGTCCTCGCCAGAATCGGTGGAGAGGCCATCGAGCTCGACGACTTCTGGAGGGACCAGCACCGAAGGAAGATTATAGGGCGTAAATGCCGTCAGATCTGGGTCAGCATAGCTGATGTAGGGCTGGGAGAAGCTAGAGGCAGTCTCGGCGAAATCAGATTTGTCGAGAGTTCTGAGTGCCTGAAGCACGATATCGAGCAGCTGACGATATGTTAAAAAAGTAAAATAAATGGATAAATATGCGTACTTCGTCAGCGTTAGAAGTGGAGCCTTCGTCGGAATACATTTTCAGGATTGGTCCGATGAGCCATTTCGGGCTCGTAACGGTGTCGTTGTACGACTGGATAGCGTTGATTACTTCTTGAACGCGTTCCGAAGAGCTCGCCTTTAATATCGGCCCTCCCTGTAAAGGTGTGGGATGCATCGAGAGATAACGACGGCAGGGACGTACAATCATCAAGCCCTCCGCGGCGCAGACAGCGGCTTTCTTGGCTCGGCCATGCGAGACACCGAATTCTTCGAGGACCGCGGTGAAGGACTGGAGTAGCCCGAACATTGAATCGGTTGAAATTAGTTTGGCAACAGTCAAGTGGGCGAAAAAGTGGATCTAGTGGATGGTCAGAGAATATTCGCGTCGGGTTCAGACCAGTGCTCACACATAGTCGCGTCTCTCGCCACGCGAGTTTGTCAAGATATGCCTGGAAACCCTTCCAAAAGTCTTCCAGGATCTGTTTCCCAAGCGATGCGTCGTCAGTGGTAGGTGGTGTCTCTTCGGTCGAATCCGAATCGTGTAGGCGGCGCAGTAAAGCAGCATAATGCGGAATTTTGTACGGCTGTTCAGTTACACTGCAGAATATAAACAAACATTCGGGCCATGCAACGGAGGGACACGCACGCTATCCGGAATGCCTCGGACAGGTTCGAGATAACATGGGAGTGCTTTCTCGGATGTGTTTCTCCAACCGGGGAAGCTCCTCTTCGACGTCCTTGGGGTAATTGAGTCGGTCGGGCACATGTAGCAAATACCCTTCAAAGCTCACCACGTCGCCAAACTTGATTATGGCTGTTTTGAGTTTGTCGGCCGGAGATTCATAGGCGTCGCGGCGGCGGTCATCATAGTCGTCTGCACACAGTGTTCGAGACCAGAGGAAACGGGATTTTCGCTAGTTCTCACCTCTGTGCCGTCTTCTGTTTCCACCGCCACGGTGGGATCTGTCGTAACTCATTATCTGAAGGAACCCAGTGTATCAACTCGCGCTGTCCTGGACCAACAGTAGGACGAGGACGAGTTTGGACAAAATCCTGAAGAATTCTGGAACTGGGAGAAGGACCAAAAGAAGCGTTTGGGACCAAAAATTCGGGACATTTTGCAGTATATCGAGGCCTCGCGAACACCGACACAACGCCGACGAATCCTCAGTTTTATTTGACTGAGCTGAGGGCTCGGGGCTGTCGCCTGAATTACCACCTGGTTGCGGTAACTAGGTATCTACTTTTCTTCGCGCCTTGTTTATCGCTCAATCTCGTTCTAGCAATTTAATGCCAACTACATGCGATGCATCTGGTCAACGACAGCCAGTAATGCCCTCCACGTACTCGCCGGTAGAGGTCCTACATTATCCTCCGGCAGAGCCGCGTTCTCCAGGGCCGCACATCGGCCCTCGAAACCCGCTGGCCAACTCTTGTTCCCGACGACCATGCGCGTTTCTGCGACATCCGCGGCCATATCTCACTCTCACACCGCCGCGGTGCACTCCGTGTCCGTTCAAGACGCCGTCGACACGGTCCCCGAGTCGTCGACTTCGCTACCCAACTTGTTGAAGCCGTCCAAGATCGCGTTTGCGGCCGCTCAGGCCATCCGAATGTGTATCGGAAACAGCGGAATCGCGGATGGTTTCTTTGTACTCAACTCCCTTCGTTACGCCGCCTACCGCGCCAAGGCGTCCGCCCTTCCTTTCAAAATGCCCGGCATGCTCCACTCGAAGGTCGAATTCGAAGCAGCTGCATTGCAATTCGGTCCAAATGTGTCCCAACGCCTCCCCGCCCACGCGTTGCTGCACGGCCTTCTCCGGAACGGGCTGGCCGAGGCCGCATTCGAGCTCTCAAAGTTGATGATGGCAGAAGGAGTCGTGATTCGCAGCGCGACCTTGGAGGCAGTTATCAAATCGCTCGTATCTGTTACACCAGCGTCCCGTCCCGTCGCGTCCCAAAGACTCTCATTTTCTTCGCCCAGCCCAGCCATTCCGCTGAAACTCGCGTCCGACGTCCTGATGCTTCGCCCGTTCTTAATGGCGGACCAGAGGTCGCGACTCGCGCTCCAGCTGCTGTTCCTCGCACGTCGGCACCGTCAGCGCCGAACGGACAACATGTTCAAGCTGATCATGGCCGCCTCGCTGCTAAACGGGGAGCTCATCATTTTTTCGCTGCTTTTTGGCTGGACCTGCCGCGAGTGGCAAACCGCATACTCCCTGGAATGCAATCTGGCGGCCATCCCCGAGGATGACGAGCTGCAGTCTTCGAGCCAAGTAACAGCTGCCCGATATCGCTATGCGCATTTGCGCATGGAGGCGCTCGTTCCGGACAAACAGTCCATGGAGAGCGCGTTGACAGTCATATCCACCATTCTCGCACGCCACGGCGAAGCACCGACGCCGACCCACGATCGACTGGTCGCCTTGCAGGCCCTCGGCAATCTCGTCGGTCTTCTGGACCGCCGACAAATCCCGTTCCCCCAAATCGCAACGCTTCTGCGCACCATGTACAAGTGTCCACGCATGGAAGACGAGATATGGATAGTGGGCGCCGGGGGCTGTCCAGAGCGGATAAAGGCGTATGAGTACTTCCACCGCGTCCTCGCCGACCTCATCCACACGCTCCCGACGGAACACCCACGCCTTCAGCGTCCCGCCGTCCCTCCCGACGCAATCGTCAAAAGCCCCCAGTATGCGGTGTTGCCACCGCTGGGATTGGGCGGGTACAACGCCCTTCTGCACTACGCTCTGCGCCATCGGCTGTCCCCCGCGCTTGGGGAGGTGGTCTTGTCGCATATGATAGAGAAACGGTGGGTGCCTGTGGCACCGGACAAAGTGACGGCGGACATCTTGCTCCGCTCCGGGACCTTGTTGCGCAGGAATGATATTGTCGCGAAGGTTCTGGAATCTATGGGCACTATAACTTTCTCTCTCTCAAATACCGCCGACGGGGTTGTCCCTCAGACAGACCAGGTCGTTCCCCAGCCAGACGAGGTCGTTCCTCAGTCGGACGAGGTCGTTCTCCAGCCAGACGGGGAGCCAGACGAGGGCGCCCCTCTGCCAGACGAGGTCGTTCCTCCCCACCTAGCGGTCCTTCCTCAGCGAGAATTCCCTCCCCACCTAGAGGTCGTCCCTCAGCCAGTCGTCCTTCAGCCAGTCGCTCTGCCAGACGCCATCATTCACTCCGGTCCTGTGTCGCCCGTCCGAACCCCGCTACAGACGATGATAAACGCCACAAGATTAGGCCAAGAATTAGGCCGCATCAGCATGGAGGAGATCACGGTTCCCGACCTGCCCTCGCAGGCGGACGTCTACAACCTCACATCGTACGTTGCGTACCTAACATCCACCGGCCAAACACGCGCAGTAAAGGACCTCCTGTTCGCCGTCATCCCGGAGCTCCGCGATCCGCGCCACCATGAGCGGGGCAATCCGGGGCACGTCACCGCCCTTGCGCGCGCGATAGTTCTCGGCCCCGTCTTCTTGACGGCGGTGCTCAACGCGCTGACCAAGCCCTGCCGACCAGCGCTTGCGGACCGCATTTGGACGCTAGCAAAGAAAGCGGAAGAAAGCAGCTGGTCCCGCCTTATAGTGCCGGACCGCGAGCCGTGGATCTTTGGGCCGGAAGTCTACACAGTCATGATCCGCTGCTACGCGCGCATGTTCCACCGGAAGAAAGACTGGGTTCTCAGGGCGAAGGAGAAGCGGCTTTCATGGAGCTCGGGGCGCAGAACCGTGTGGGACGCGTTTATATACAAGTGTCAGGGCCCGGCGGGGACGCCGTGGCCTCCACCGACCGAACGCGTTCAAGTCTACTTCCGGCGAGCCATGATGTACGCTGCGAGCGATGTCTTCCGCCGCTTCGTCAACCTCAGGGAGGTGTACGACCGGGTTCCCGAGCTGCAGAACTGGTTGGCGGTGGAGGACCTCCCGAAGCCCGATGCCCGCTTCTTAAATGCGGCGGTGTATGCCTTCCGCCCCCACATGGGTGCCAAACCGAAATCCTGGTACGAGGCCCGCCTGACGCACGAGACGTACATGTTGGATCAGTACGGCGTTATCGAGTCAAATCCTGGGTGGTTGTTGAGACGGCTGCACGAGGTCGCGTTGCGTATGCTTGACAACGGGTATTCCGTCCCGCTCGGGTTGAAGCATTTCTTGGTTAGGCGTCTGGGCGATGTCGATGACCCTGGGGTCGAGCGTTTGGTCCATGGCCCTCACGGATACGGCCAACTTGACGAGCCCCGCAAATTCCGGCCCTATCTCCTGCCGACTCGCAAGAGAAGAGGACTGCCAGTAGCAGCGAGACAGCGACACAGATAATATGCGGGATGTAATCATACGACCATAAAATATTTTTATTGTGTAATATCAACGTGAACGCGTTCCGTACTGCTTTTCTGGTTTCTTTCCCGGGTTTCTGCGCTGGGGCGGCGGTTCGAAGTTGAACTCGGAGAGATCGACGTAACCCTTTGGTTTGCCGGGTTCAGGTCGGGACTGGACCCTCGGCGGTGGTACCACTAGTTTTATGTCTTCCGCCTTGGGTTCGCTCTGTATGACCGGCTCGTCGCTCTCCAGCTCTGCTCCCTCCGCCTCCTCTGCTTCCACGAGCTGGATCTGTTCGGGTGTGAGTTGACGGTTGACGTCCACAATCCCCTTCAGATGTATCGCAGCTATATTCCTCCGCCATTCCACAGGCTTCCACTCCTTCGATACGTCCGCCATCATCTCGACCGTGTCCTGCAATTTCTTTTGCATGAACAACTGCGATGGCGGCGTGCCCTTCGTCTTGGTCGAAAACACGATGTCGACCTTGGCCCCAATCTCCAAATACATCCGCACGCGCGCGAGCTTGTGCTCGAGGTCGCTCTTCTCCGAGCCCCACGTCAGCTGGACCTCCTTGACGATGTTCTTCCGCAGGACCTCGCGCGCCTTGACCCGCGTCTGCTTGACCTTCACCAGCGCCTCCTTCTTGTTCGCGAGCTTCACGACCGGGAGGGGCTTGGCAGCGACGAGCTCGACCCAGTATTCCTTGAGGTCGGTGGAGGCGAGGAGATCGGCGAGCGACGTTTTGACGAGGGCGTTCTCTTCGTTCACGAGGTAGACATTCTCGTGGGGAATGTTTTCGTTTCGGATGCGCGTGGAGGTGGTGTGCCTTTTGCTTTTAAAACGGACGTGGTGCAGCGCGAGGGGATTGAGGCACGGGAAGTGCGTCGTGCGAGGGTGCAGCAGGGTCCGCGCAGCAAAACGAAAGGCAGAAAAGGTGTTCATGCCTTTTCTGTATGGTAAATATCCAAGCGAAATTCGGTCGAGAACGACGTACCACAGTATATTACTCCGCGTGGTCGACAAATTTTGTGTACGCGTCAGAAGGGTTTGGACAACTCGAGCAAATAGACGCGAAATAATATAAATCCCGAACAAAAATGACTAGCGCTCGTTTGGCGCTCATTGAGGTATAGATTGAAATTGCCCATCGCGGTACTGTCTTTGTGAGGAGTGGGTATGCAAAAATTATACTGGGAGTAATTTACAATGTCAATAGTGTTGTACTTTTGTCCACCGTGTATACAGTGCCATCCAGGCTGGCTATGCCTCTAAATCTCTCGCCGCCTGATCTCGCTTCGCGGCCGTAGATCGCAGTAGCCATGCGATATTCTCATAAACCACGAAGGTAACGCAGGTCCCAGGCAGGACGCGGACCAGGTTCGTACCGAGGCCGCGATAAAAGCCCCGTACGCCCTCTTGGGTCCACGTCCGTCTAATGGTCGCGGGTATAGTGGGGTACAAATGGGTCGTGGCGTTGTTCTAAGTGTCCTGTCATTACGGCTGTCCAGATGAGTCAAAAGTGCCGCGTACCTGGAGTCGCGAGCGGACAACCTGGTAGGGGTATGTCAGCGCCAAGGCGGCGATTTTACTCCCGCCAGACATGAGTGAATAGGAGGTGTTGGACTGCTGCATTTTTTTAAAAAAAACGACGCGTAATGGAGGGGCGCGCACCAGTTTATCCACTTCTGTCGTCCATGGACGGCCCGCGAGTTCGAACTGTTTCTTTTTCACTTCGAACCCCCACCGCTTCATCCGTTCGTAGACAACGAACTGGATGGCGCCGTTGCTAACCCCGAACAAGGCGAGCGATGTTCCCTTGAATAACCCTAGTACGCCCTCGGAGCGGACGATCGATGAGAAACCGTCTGCATTACGCGTCAGTAGGCTGTTCGCAGGGAATAGGGAGTGGGCCTACGCCATACGCCGCGATACGCGGTCGGAGAGTCCGCGCGGGTCGTAAACATTCGCACTTTCACGACCCAGATAGGGTTTGTCATTATCGCTGTAACCGCGCCTGTGGGAATATTAGAGACTGTGGGGCGTGGATTTCGCCATGAAATTGCGAACTCGCTTGAGCAGAACATAGTAATATGGCGCCAGAAGACAGAGGCGCGGAGGGATCGCCATCTGACGCTCGTTTCTTGAGCATATTATAACTGGCCGCCTTTGAGCGGGGCAGCGAAGAAGAGCGTGTTTGAGCTCACAATAAGAAGTAGAGGCCCCAGCTGGAGGCATTTCCAGCGATGTTGGGGCCGAGACCGCGGTATAAGCCTTTCCAGCCCTCTTGCCGCTGAATATCCCTCAGTGAGTACCAGATTTGCTTCCCAACGCCCCCGGTCGGATTAGTGGTCGCCACTTGGAATTTGACCTTGAGGAGGTCGAGAGGGTTCATGCACAACACAGCGACGGTGCCGGCACCAATTCCTGCTACCGCATGGTCCTGTTGTCTGTCGGTGGCTTTGCACACTGCGAAAGTGAAAAGCAACGAACATATGCAGCGGTGTTGAAGAAATGCGGTTGTTGCTGCTGGGCCATTCCAGCTCCAGCCGGGGTAGAAGACGTGTCCGCAGGATAATCGCTCAAGGATGAACGTGACAAAAGGATATCGACGCGATCGGGAAAGGCGCCACCTTTGCTCCGTACCCTCTCTCATCGTGGCTCATCGTCGCCTTTCCCCTTCGCCATGGTTGAAGCTTGAAAGCAACGGGATGCGATGAATGCATTTCCCAAATTCGGCGAACTTCGAGGCCATTGGTTCTAGAACTAGGTCTACACTGGGTCGCAGAGTGCCGTTCTAACTGGGCGCGCCTCCTGAGCCCGGAAAACCTACTGCTAATTACTGGCTGGCCGTTGGCCGACTTGCGCGAACACCAGAATTTTCCAGGCGCATCTCTCGTGCACGATCCTCATCGGGTACCACATTTCTTCCACCAGCAAACCATACGTCTCGGAGATTCCTTGACAACTGTCATAGCATTTTCGTAGCTTTCGTCTACCCTTCAAAGGCCTGGGTCAACGATATCCTTTAAAAACGCCGAGATCCTTGGATTTCTCGTCATCTGGGATCCCAAAATCCGAGAATCTGATGCGCCGAAATCTCGTTGGGATTTCACGACGTCTCCAGCTGAAATAAATAGACATCCGCATCACGTCTCGCGCACGATGAAAAGCCTCCGGCGCTCCCAGGATCCTCTTCTGGAAGTCTGTGCTTCATCCACTTGATGGCGCGAGTAATGTCTTGCTTTCGATGGGTTCTACATACCGTATGGCGGGCAATTCCTAATATGGTTAGTCTGTTTTTCTGCAATACTTTGTGCCGGCCGGCCCAAAATCTGGGCACCTATATTAGTCGGACTCGTTTGTACTGGTGGGAGGGATCTATCTACTCGATATTTTTCTGATAGTGCCAGCCGAATATCAGAAACATAGTTTCTCCGAGCGAGACGTATCCAGTCGCGTCTTCTAAATCACCCCAGCATGCAACATGCGGCGCAGTAATTGCCAGAGTTTTGCCTCATCTCAGTCCATGAAAGTTTCAAATTAGCAGAACAAGGCGGACTGACGGATTTTTTTATGCTTTGTCAAGAATGTACGTACGAGAGGGGGCGGTGAAGCGGCGACTGATGCTCCGTACAGTGCTGCCGCGTCGGCCAACTTGGTTCCTACGGGATGAATACAATTCATATATAATATGATTGTTACGGCGGCCTTTCAGCTATGCGGGACCGGGGTGTCGGCGGCCCCTGGGACGTGTGGGACGTGATGCATTCTTCCAGGAGCTGATTCATGGAGGAAGTATTTCTGTCTTCAAAACTCTATTCGCTTTAGACTTTGGAGCCGGCGCTGGGTGTCGTTGTGAGAAATAAGCGGATCGTAAGAGGCTTCTCCACACGACGGTACCATTAGAATTCTCTGTGACATAAAATCGTCGTAGGATGAGTATTGCTTCCTCGCGAGAATAGCCGCCCGCCGCCGTGTACGGTGGGTGTGAAGGGTGCTCGATACTGCATACGCTGTCAGTTAAATCCGCCGCGATGGAAATTGGGACGTGCCTATCATTGACACCAATGACGCCGCCGCACCCTCCGAATCGGTCATTAGCGCATCCGTAAAAAACCTCTTTGATGCCCATCTGACGCAGGGCAGACGCGCACATTATGCATGGCTCCACGGTGACATACAAGGTGGTCTCGGATAATGGATAGCGGCCGGTCCCCGGGGGAGTAAGCACAGGGTCCCCCAGGATTTCGTCAATGGCCTCAAGCTCTGCATGTCGGGTGGCCTATTATTTTCCAGGGGTAGTTTTAGTTGCCGTCAAGCTGATGAACCTGAACAGTTACATTGCGAAGTTCGTTGGTCCGATTTCGAGCTTTGGCGATTATATTTTGGCCGCGGACAAAAACACAGCCGACGGGGACCTCTCCAGCAGCCAGGGCCTCTTCAGCCTGTGCACGCGTAAGGTACGCGATTGAAGCCGAGGTCTGTAAGTACCATGTTCATTGCTTCCGCCATGAATACATTAGGTTCGCCAGCCCTGGACCGCATGGGAAGCGACGAGTAAGTAAACCCAGGTGCCTTTTTCTTGAAGAGGAATCAAGGGTTCGGCAGAATGAACGAATATAGCGCCAATTTGGCCAATTTACAACGTTGTGGTTTGCGTGAAGTGACCTCAGCTTAGTCAGCTCGCGAACTTCTTGCTTTGATTCCAACACGATTTAGCAGCCATGCGACTACCACGCTCTTTCCTTCCCTTCGATGTCACTGCTATTCTTCTAGGAAAATCTGCAGATCAACGGTTTGGGTACCTTTCGATCCGTCCATCGGGACGGGCGACGAAAACAAAGCGACAACTCTAGAGCGCTCTGGGACGACCTCCAAGATCTCAAGCTGGGCGCAGCGTCTAATGTCATGTTTCGTATTCCTTCTGAGCGGTGTTCCTCTTTCGTATATTCGGATTCCGGTGCTGGCGGGGAAACAAGGTACCGGCGGTCCGCGACATGATGGCAAGTTAAGTTGATTCAGCGGGATCTTCCTTCACACACGGTGGCCCTCTCGTCATGAATCCTTTAAGATCCATATGCCTTATTATTGGGGCGCTGGCGGCAGTTCACACCGTGGCGAGTACGCCGCAGCCAGTCGGAAGGAGCAGCCGCCCCCGTCTGGGCCCCGCGTTCGACAAGCGCCAAAGTGATATCGATGTCCCGCCGCAATGCACGAGCACCTGCGATCCCGTCATTTCAATCCTTGAAGGCCAAGTAAGTGATGCGGAGCGTAGTCTAGAGACGTTGCTCACGGCTGCGACCACTCATAGAGTTGTGCGCCGAGCCTGTGCTGCACCACTTTATTCCAGCACGACTACTTCCTATGTCTCAACTGCACCGGCACGGCGGAGAATGCTACCACCGCCGACTTTGCGATGGCTCAATCTCTAGTCGACGGTGCGCCCTCCACGCCATGACCGCACGCTATCTATACTCAGATGCATGCACATAGCTTTGACGGTAGTCTGCTCCAAGGCGGGTTTTCCGCTCCCCGAGTTGACATTCCCGGGCCAAAACCCCAACCGCACCTTGTCGACGCTATCCGGAAGCCAAACCTCAGCCAAGCAGTCGCAAATCACCGTCTCCGTTCCGCCGAGCACCTTGCCTCCTACATCCACGCACTCTCAAATAACGATTACAAACCTGCCCTCTACGACTCCAACAAACCCATCCGCCACCTTTTCATTCACCACGTTGGGTCCAACGACCAGCACGGGTGCAGCAGTCCACCACACTGTCACTTTTGGCATGGGGTTACTGAGCTTGGTGGTGGGTTGGATGATGTTGTGACGGCATGACGTGCCTCTACTATTTTATCCAAGGCTTATATGTATACATTCGATCGTTCAACTACCCGATACAGTTAGTTTGCTTCCTACAAAGGCTCGACGTGCGGGATAGGCCCCGCAGGAACGATGCGTGTGGCGTTGATCTGATAGGCATGAGCACGGAACAAGTCTAGCAACCCCGAAAAAAAAAAAACATACCTGCGGGTGCGACCAGTAATAATGCGTCTTGATGTGGTCGAAGTTGGTACTGTCCTTGAAGGCGGGGTTTTTCCAGTACAATGCTTTCATCCACCTGTGTCGATGCCACGATGTCAAGACCGGTGCAAGTGCGAGAAAAACAGAAACGAACGCGTTGATTGCGGGGTAGCCATCGCGAATGGTGCGGAAGTTGCATTTGAAATGTCCTACGTAGACGGGGTCGAAGCGGATCTGTGCGCGCGTTAGCTGCACATTACGAGCCAACAGAAGACCCGAGGCGTACAATCGTAACCCAAAGACGAATGTCCGCCTCGGTGAGACGCCCGCTGACGAGGTAGTCTTTGCCTGTCAAGATCTTCTCCACCTTGTCCAGTCCCGCAAAAACGATCTTTACAGCCGTCTCGTACGCCTCCTGCTGCGTCGCGAAGCCCGCGCGGTACACGCCGTCTGTTGTGCTGTGATCAGGGTTGGGCAGCCATAGGAAAACGCGGAACACTCACTGTTGATCTCTGGGTATATCCACTCATTTACCTCGTCGATCTCGGCGCGGTGCTCCGCAGGGTAGAGGTCGAGCGCGGCCTTGTCCGCGGGGATCATATCGTTGAACGCCGTGTTGAGCATGCGGATGATCTCGGAGGACTCGTTGTTCACGATCGTGTTATTCGCCTGAAGGAGGACTAAGTTAAAAGGACGCGATAATGTCGAGCATAAGTATTATTCGCCTTGTCCCATATAAGGGGCACGGTGAAGCGGCGGTCGTAGTCCGGGTTCGCGCGGAGGTAGAGGTCCCTGACGTGCTCCGCGTTGAAGAGAGGGTCGACGTCTGCTCCCGGGAACGCGTCAACATTAGCGAACGGCCACCCGCTGTTGCCCATCCGTGGCGACACAATCGTCACGGCTGAGAACAGGAGCGTCAGCGAATAATCTGTGTTGAGAGACAGACAAAGAGTCTCACGGATAATGTCCTCCAAGCCCTTGAGTTTCCGGACGATGAGGGTCCTCGTCGCCCAGGCTGATATACGCGTCGATCAATTGCATTCCAATCTTGCAGCAAGTCGGACTCACGACAGGCATACGAGACGTAGAGATGATAACGATCTGAGATGGCCCAATTAACACGAAAAATGGACGATCGAAGGTCTACGCACTCTTCTCCGGAGCGAACTTGCCCCCTGGCTCGATGAAATCGCGGAAGACAGACGCGAGACGGTTGAAGCTGCCGTCAGACTCTACTTTCATTTTCGCGATGTCACTGAGGTGCGAAGTGTCTCTTGCGGCCATGATGGTTCGCGAAAAGGTGGAGCGTGAAAGCTTGCTAACGCTTCGCGGAGTATATAAGGCGGCTGCACGTGGGCTGAACACCGGCTGGATGGGTCAGCGGGTCGCATCGACACCGAGCGAGCCCTTACCGGCCTGACCGAGAACATGGCGGTTAAGCGTTGACTGAGGACGACCGTTCAGTGCGTAATGCAGGTACTTAACTTTCTTTACGTACTTGCGAGGTGACCGCGTTGTGTGATGCGAGAAATCTCACTCTTGCAATTGAATAGAGTGGTATAGTAGAAGTTTGATACAAGGCGTACAATGTAATATGTCCATTCGTAAATGTAAGTGAGCGTCCGAAAGCAAACCCCAAGCAGCAGAATGAAGTGATGAACCCCGTGAAAATGACCATGATAATGGTAAATGAGACAGATTAGAGCACGATAACGGCGCCGACCAGAGAAAACACAACAGCCGACCCAACGCCCGTGGGCAGGCGTGCCCAGCCCTGGATCGACGCGGCGAGGGAGCTGCCTAAACTGTTGTTCGACGTAGTGAGAGAGGGCGCGCCCTTGGAGTTGGAGCCTGTGGAAAGGGTAGTAGACCTAGAAACAGAACCAGACCCACTGCCAGTGGGCTGTGCCTGAATGACGGTGAGCAACATAAAAGGCGGCCACAGAGTAAGCAATGGGCTCACGCTCGAGGTGATAATATTCGTGCCCTGAATGACGAAACCGTTGCTCACGGTCGTGCATGAAGTCGGCGAAGGGGCCGGGTGCGCGTCGGGCGTGACCGTCTGCCCCTGGAAGAAGGTGGAACTCCCGTAGACCTATCCACATATTAATATACAGACTTTGGAGATAGGAACGACGACGGACCTCTCCACTGTCCGCGTGGCAGCTATCGAATCCGTTTGCGTAGCTCCCAGGCATGTTCCACGCGCACCCGAGGGTGCCGTAGATGTGCTGGCAATATCCGGGCGCGTTGGAGCCCTTGGGGTCACAGATTCGGAAGCAGAATTGATCATGCATTGCCCATGAAGTTCTGGTCGAAGATGAGCGGAATAGTAAGAGTGAGAAAAGCAAAGCCCACGAACCGTCCATTCAAAGACCTGCTCCAAATTTCCAAAGGCGGTGGAGAAGACGAGGCCTCCGATAGGGTTTCCTACGTGGATTATGACATGAGAGCCTTAATACATAACTATTGTGGGCGTACCGTTTCCATCGGCACCTGGATGAGTTTGGTCGATAAGTCAAGCCCCGTATAGTCAAAACAGGCGTACCCTGGGGATCCAGTTCTAAAATATAGGAATGAGGAGATGTCGAAATAAATCACTCAGAAATAGCTACCTCCTCCCGGATCATCGTCAGAGGGAATGTTCAACAAACTCATATTGCCGATACCTCGCGGAAAGTGAGTATACATAAATCTAAGAAATAGGTAGCAGCGTCTCACCGGTAACTTGAACGTAGTCTGGAGTTGTGAGTCAATGCGCACCGGTGATTGCACCGTCAGGAATCAGACGCGCGCCCGTGCCATTCTGTGTGGGTTATTGGCGATCCTGTCTTTACAAAGCGGGTCGGATTATTACCTTGAGACACCAGGCCATCTCGATGCGCTGGCGTGTGTCGATAAGACGTCGGAATAAGCGAGCAAGTCGTGGTCCACAATTACCTCAGTGATGCCGATACTGGACTGTGCACCGGGTTTAGGAGGGGCCCACACACACCTAAGAGGTGCATTAGCGTGGATCCGCTTCAAGCACGGTAAACCGCGTACCAGTCGTCCAGAGCGTTCACTATACGAGGAGTAGGGGAAATCATGAGCCCAGCGGAACATACACTGTACGCGTTTTGGCAGTTGGACGCCTGGTTCAGCTCGGTCCCACACTGGTTAGTACCAGCTTGCCCTGCACGCGCGTCTTTTAAAAAATGCGGTCTGGTTATTCAAGCAGTGCCATCAGAGCTTCCTCCGTGGTGGATGGGGCATTCGAGGGCAGATAAGTCGCGCTGTACGTTGGAGCCGCGGCACTGGCAGACAGCCCTATGGAAAGAGCCAGCAACAGTGCGGAAACCATGGTAGAAAGCGGGAAACAGGAGAAGACCAGGGCAAGGCCAGGGGACGCCGCACATTTGCGGGGATCGACCTCCGCATTGTAGATTTATCGCGAGACATGTCGGGACGTGCCGCAGACGGCTAACGCGTCGCGTGAGCAGGGATGAGGGTTCATTTAGGTCGTTTCAACTTGAACTAAAAGCAGTTGGAAGGCAAACAGCTTGGCTGGCTTCAAGCTGGGTTGAAGAGCCAAGAGGCAACTGTGGATGGGGTGAACTTTTACAGGCTCAAGCGCCGCTCAAGCGTCAAGATAGCTCAGGAATACTAGGGCAGCAGGGACAGCAGGGACTTACAGGGTGCAAAAAACAACAAAAGTGACACTCAAGTGTGACCGTTTTGGGGCTCTTGCCAGACGATCACCCAACCTCATCGCAGACGACCACCCAACTCATCGCAGTTCTCCCCACGTATGGATCCTTCTTACTGTCGTTGACTGCTCCAACAAATGTCGTGGTATGATATGGAAGTGTTGATACATGGCCATCACACCTCATGCGCCGTGTCGTGGTTTTAACGCGGTTCTATACATCCTGTCATCTCTCCGGGGTCCGGCCGTGTCTCCTTTCATTGCAAGCGTCCCGCGCAATCCGAAACGACCAGTTCCCGACATTTTCAAGCGAGGAGTCAAGTCGACGCCGCCTCAAAGTTACACAGCATTCAAATCGCTCCCAGGCACATCATAATCTCTTCTTCTTGGCTCGTTTCGGTCCGTTGGCGCCCAAATAACATAGAACGTTCCGGGATCATGATTCGGCGGCCTCTTAAATACATGCTGTGGTCGGACCAGCAAGCCGTCTGTCTTTCACCCCGACACCGTGCTCGTGTATGTTCCTCCGAACGACCGCTATCGTTCTTGGGTCGTTGTACCTGGTGCAGACCGTTGCTGGAGGCCCTTCCTCGGTGCGACGAATCCAGGGCCTGAACTCACGCAGCCTGCCTGCTATCCCGGCGGCGTGTCAAGCCGGCTGCGAACCGTTCACCCCATTCCTCGCAGGCGCTGTGAGTCCGGTTTTCATTCCAATTCCCTCGTATTCTTATCACGCCCAACCATCCAGACCTGTCCTGTAACGGAATGCTGCACGGCGATCTTTGAACAGGGATACTTCAAGTGCTTCAGTTGTGTTGGCTCTGCGCTCAAAGCAACCGACTTTTCCGTCGCTCAGGAATACGTCGATGGTCAGTTGATCTTCGCCTTTAATTCAAGCCTTGATCTAACCCGAAAACAGTGCTCACGACGTCCTGCCTCAGCGAGGGCTTCACATTACCGGAGCTCACCTTCCCCGGCCAAAACCCCGGTCGCACCCTGGCAACAGCGCTCCCCGCTGGTGCATCCAACATCCCGATATTCGCATCCGGCTCGCCCGTGATGCCCTCCAGCTCTGTAGTACGTCCTCACTCTACAACGCCGACGCCTACGCGCAGCGCCCATACCGGCACAACGACAGTTTCTCATTCAGGGGCCTCGCAGATCCCGGGCTCAGCAAGCAGCAAAAGCAGTGCAGCAGGCAGCTCCGTTTCGGTCTCCCAGGCCTCCGCTCCCGCCGGCTCTCAAAGCTCCACAACGGTCCCCGTCTCGCAGAGTACCGCCACATCCCCGTCCTCCGTGTCGTCTGGCGCGTCAACCTTGTCCTCCGTGTCGTTTACCGGCGCACCCGCGCCGACCAACCCTCCGAGTGCAGCATTCCGGCCCCGTGCGAGATTCGAAGCGGTGGCCTTCCTTGTCGCTCTCATTGCGCTCCACGGACTACTAGCCTGATCCTGGGCGTTTTTATTTCATCTTGGTTAATGGGGAATCGATGGACTCGCACCTTACGAATGTAATTGTTCTGTATGTCAGTTGAAATACGATAAGCTCGGCGCACTTACACCGAGATGAGCTCCCCTTTAACCACCCATGAGAAATATGCGTGTGTGCTCATTCGGGAGGACACATAGTCATATACGTCGACCGCCAATGGGCGGCAACAAAAAACACAGCTAAGGTAGACGTCACTCAAACACAACTTACATCCCAAATATGGGCAAATACATGAAACAAATGTGCCGAATATTCCATAGGCTGTTTCCAGCTTATCTGTGCCTACAATCTGTGGAGATACATGCTACCTATCATCTGATATACTCCAATATATGATTATGGCTGTGAACAAAGAGGAGTTCGAGTTTGAAGTTGGGATCAGCAAAAGTTTCCCACAACCTTCGAGAACCCTTGCGATATTAACTCCTCCTTCAGTTTTCACTTTTGTCAAAATCTGTCTCAGTTGGAGATAGAAAATAAGGGTTTCTATCGATTTTAGGGAGGGATAAGGCTTAATTTGTGTACTGATTATCTGGCGCATTTGTTTCAGGTATTTGCCCATATTTGGAACGTAAGTTGTGTTTGAGTGACGTCTACCTTATAACACGTTTCAGCTGTGCCATAGTCTGTTGTTAACCGCGCCACCGCGTATAGGTCGCGCCGTTATTATATAATCGTCGGAGTTTCAATTTAATATGCAACCACTCTGCCTTTCAGGTAGCTCTGGGTACAAACAATAAGAGAGAAGGTCTCTTTAATTCTCATTCCCAAGAGAACTGTGTCTGAAGACCTGTGAATCCGAGCCCACCTCCGCCCAAATCATTTTCTCGGGCTTTTCCACTTGCCGGGCCATCAAATTCGGCATCAAGCTTCTGGAATTCTGCTACCACACGCTCGCTGAACAAGTTGGACTTTTCATCTGTCTAAGTGGGACCCAAGCCTCAAATCCAAAGAAAACATGCCCCCAAGACGTGTTTGAGTTTCGAAAATTGTGGTGATTATATAATAGCGGCGCGACCGATCACTCGATCAACCTTACTGACAGACTAGCTATGCCATACAGTGAGATTTCCATCTTTTATTCACATTAGTTCCGCGGAAGTAAACTGAGCACAAACGTAGTACATAAACTAGAGCCGAGCGGTGCTCGGCATCTTCTTCATTGCCTGGCGCACACCCAAGTCTGCCATGACATCCTCCGCCCCCGCGAGAATGGCATCGAAGGCCGACGTCCGGCTGAAGTTCTCGATGACCTTCCCCATGCCCGTCACGGTCAGTGCCCGCCCGCCGAATATCTGCGTCGCGTCTGCGAACACCTCAATTAGTCTTTGCCCCGCAATCTGAATGTCAGGTTATAATGCTCTCACCCGTGGCTGTCTGCTGCCCGGAGCGCGACACGTATCTTCTCCGTGTCAGTTACATATTCCGACAAGGAAGAGCAAGGGCAGACTCACTGCTTAAGCAGACCGATCGGCCCAGCGAGCTTGCTCGACATTTCGGCGTAGCTCATCTAGTCATGTCAGCAACGACCTCCGAGCCAAGGGGGACTTATAAAAGACGAACGTTGTTCATTTGATACGTGGTATGCTCGAGCCAGTTCTGCCCCGCCTCGACGCGCGAGATCATCGCAGCGAGCTTGGAGCGAATGACCGCCTGCGAGGTCAGCGGCTTGCCGAACACCATCCGCTGCGACGCCCACCTGTTCGCGCGGGAGTTAGCATTCCGCGCCGAGGGAGATATCATGACTGAACGGCGTACTTCATGCACTCTTCCACGACCACCCGCTGCGCAGAGAGCGCCATGCCGGTGACCATCCAACGTTCGTGATTGAAGTTGCTAAGCTGGAGACGCGTTTTTTTTAAAAGAAAATCTAGCGCCGGGAGGGGGCGCGAGTACGCACAATGACGGACATCCCGTTTCCGACCTTCCCGAGCGTGTTCCCCACGGGCACGCGCACCTTATCGAAGCTGAACTGATATATGTAGTGCGCACCGTATCGAAAATGGACTTGACGTACGTGACGTAGGCAGTACCGGCAGTCGCTGAGTACGATGTCTTAATTGCCTTTGTCGACACATTATCGTCGCGCTCGATTAAAATCACAGTGAAGCCCGTCTAGAGGGGCGGATTAGAGGGCTAGAAACCAACTCGAAACAGGAATTAAACAGACCTCGGTCTTGCAGCCCGTGGTGAAGTAGTCTGCGAACGTCCCGTTTGTTATCCACCTGTCCATGCACATTAGATGGAAAAAAAGAGCTGGAGGGAAGGAAAACACGTACTTCTTAGTACCGGTGACGATCCAAAATTCGCCGTCTCGCACTGCTGTCGTCTACATAGTACGATAAACAGGGAATGAAGTATGATACAAGTATAGACTGACCTGGATTCCGCCGACGTCGGAACCCGCGAAGGCCTCGCTGATGGCCAAGGCTAGGTATTTCTTCCCGCTCAGTACGTCTGGAACAATCCGCGCTTGGAGCTCGGGCGAGCCATAATTCAGCACCGGGGGCAGTCCAATGACCGCGCCAGCGATAAGCGCGTCCATGAACCCGCGTCCACCGAACCGGGCCAGTTCCGTATTAATGATCAACTAGACATTGTCCGTTAATTAAGGCTCAAATCGCATCGCGATGAGGTTTACCTCGCTGTGTACGGTCAGAATACCCACCCGAAGGATGCACGAAAAACGTACTGGAAATAATCAAACTCTTCGGGAGTAACAGTACCGTTCATCAGAGTGCGTCCCTGAAGGTGCTTTCCAGGCCCCAGGCGCATAGCGATGAGGTTCACTTCGCTGTGTGTGGACGGTCGGCTCATCGAAGAACGCTTAACATGTGAAACATACCTCATCTTGTCAACGACCTCCTGCGGTATCCGCTTTCCGTTCTCCTCACACTTGATCGCGTCGGGCTGTATAAACTCCATGCAGAACGCGCTTCGACCACGTCAGGCAAGATCCGCGCAGGTCAGTGAAAATAGGACGCACCGAACAACCGTCTGGAATTTCCTGTGGCGGTCGGTATAATACGGGGTCTGGAAGCCCGGGACGAGCCATGTCCCCTCCGCGTACGGCACCCGCGACACCTCACCGGGTGTGGGTGGCTTGATTACCGACTCCTCGCCCGCAATCGTCCCGATTTGAAGGCGAGCATATTGCGGCCGATGAAGGACCTCGAGACGATGCAGTCCAAAGAACGTCTTTCTGAAGTTATAACGAGTTGGATTTCGAGGGGGAGCCTCTCACCTGTGTCGCGTCCTTTCCGGCTGGGTCCTTTGATCAGCGCGGCGTTTCTGAAGTTATTGGTGGCTCCGCCTACCTATGCTCTCCGCAAATAACACGCTCGCGCCTCCAGGATGGAGATCAGCGAACTTTGAGAGGTTGTAAACTTTCGCATCAATCGTAACCCACTACCCAAGTTACACGTAAATTGAGGCAACAACCTGAATGCGGGGAGATTTACTAAGTCGCCCTCCTTGTTATGCTGCAGGAAGGTCAAAACGGGTCGACAGCGAGAGAAAAACGAATTCAAAGACCTTTGCAACCTCCTCCTCTGTGTATTGTTTCGTGGCCATGGGTGTTCGGGAGAGGGATCCGGACTATAGTAGCGTGGTAATATTATTTGTCCATTACAGCCGCGTGGGCGCTGGGCGCCATGTGAGACTTGGTACGAGCTTCGAAGTTCGTCGTAGCTGGATCGCCGAGGGTTTCTCAAGTTGCTTGCCAGGTTCATACCGGTATTGATCGCGTAGAAGCGTAAGAAGTGCAAACTGGACTTCAGCGGCCGCATTTTGATTGGAATACACCCGGAAATTTTGTAGAAAGATCCTACGGGCAATAGACACGTCCCTGAATATTCATACATTTCCGTTGAAGGGTCTGCGCCCAGCAGAAAATAACCAGTCGCAGTGATTCTGATCGCCGTGCCAAATTTTGATGCGAAATGTGCTTCCGAGCTTTGCACTCAGTCTTCAGAAATTAAACAGTCACCCTCTGTAATTATTTCGCGGTGTGCTCGGGGAGTAGGATGGTATAGTTATTTGACAATTATAAGCTGCCGTTGGAGCCTGCAACCACTGGCATGCAGTGTCGAGTCGGACCCGGGACGTTACTTCGAACTCGTACCTACTTAGTATGGATCGCTTGCTTCCGCTGGGGGCGGTCCGCCGTTTCACATGCCTACGGTGAATACCTATGCGAAAGCCGAAGCTCATAAGCAGAAGTGGACCCGGGAACCCAGTTAGGATGGCCGATACTCGGCTTGACTGATGTTGATGACATCTGATTTCGAGGGGAAGTCGACTTTGCGGCAGCTCTTTCCCATCTGCTTGTGTCGGTCTTTGGCGCCGTATTTCTCGCAATTCACTCGAGAAAAATTTCCCCGTTCTGCACACTTTCTGAAGGCGTCAATTTTTTTTCAATGCGGTCCCTCCAGAATCCCAGCCTTGAGGAGGGCCACTCACAGATTCAGCTCCGTGCCTCGATGACCTGTGCGGCCTGGAATTCTCCGATTCTTGTTTCACCGTCTAATGCGCTTATAACCTGCTATTCGTCCGCATTCCTTGCTCTAGTTGTGAACGGCCGGGGCCGTCGCCCGCCGTGGTCTTCCCTGCACCGTCGCGGTCGCATCGTGGTGCGGATTGGTCGACCTGGATTTAGATACACCCAAGCAGTGCTCGTGACCCAGGCCAAGATCGGCTCACACTGTCCACTGTCCTCCGTCGTCGACGCGCAAAAAAATGTGGATCCTCTGGGAAGATCTTACAGCTCCCGAGTCCTGTAACATCGATCGCTATCGTTCGTTACTGGCAGTCTATATTTGATCTCCTGCTTCACCGGCTGTCATACGCTGCGGAATTGCACCCACTCCCAGTTAGTCTCTCTTGACAGACACTTTATTAATTCTAGCTCGTACCTCGCTTAACTCCCAGCCACTCCCCCAACACTCTGGCGGACTTCTCCTCCTACCATTTCATCTGTAAGGACCATCGAATTACAGCTAGGTCGAAAACGATAGACATTCTCAATTTTCGAGCCAAGTTCGGGCCCGTTGAATTACAGCTAAGTCGAAAACGATAGATGTTCTCAATTTTCGAGCAAAGTTCGGGCCGGACTCTTCCCACCGCCAAGTCTGACCACTAAAGGCAGAAGTTGGAGACCAAATTGGAGCTGAAGACTCCTCGGCCCGAACTCTGCTCGGAAATCCAAAACGTCTATCGTTTTCGACTTAGCTGTAAATTCCTCGAGCGAGCAAGATAAATATGACTCTGCGGCAACTGCACCCCGCCTCCGGAAACTTCTTGAACATACCCGGGTTCGTTTCGCTACTGCGATCATTGCGGCGGGCCGCTTATCGGGTGCATTTAGGGGACTTATCGTTGTATTGCGACGGGAACTTGGTATGCCCGAACTCGATCGCAGTCCAACTCTGCTAGGCAATGTTCCGACTTGGGCGCGTTCTCCTCCGACTTCAATGGGCGCGTTAAGTTAAGTATCGGATAAGTAAAGGAGGGCCCCAGAGTGTTTCGAATGATTGGGGAAGATTGATGGTCGCTGATGGACAATCCTTGACCATTGGCTTGGACCTTGGTTGTCCAACCGATATGAATCTTTGCAGTATATTTTTGGGGACGCGGGTGGCCTTTACTCGATGGATATATTTGCAGACCTACCCACGTAAAAGATATTCTGAGAATGATGCTGGATTGATTCCAAGAAAAATGTTGTACTAAGAGCGAGCATATGGGACTGGCATCGGAGATCTCTGATCACGAGCGCAGCTGCGGCTTGTACTTCCCCCCCACCGATGCAGCGAGTCTGGTCGACGTATCTTGAATCCTCTGCAACCCGGCGGGGCCGTGCGGACAGTCCACACAAATTGGTGAGCTCATGCCGAACCGCAGATTACGACCCGGACTGATACCATGATCCTCCGTGCAGAACCCATCGTAAGCGCTTTTTGCGGCCAAAACTGCCCTTCTCACACTCAGGTCCGCAGCGAGTCTTCCTTAACACCCTCCCACCTCTCGCAGACACCCCTCGTCCCCGACGCCGAGATGTTTCATCGTCAACTCGACCCCCCGCACGCGCCTTTCGCCGAGCCCTCCCTGGCTGGGTCCAGCCGAGGCAGCTCCCCCCTGGGCGCACCTGCTCTCGATGGGAGCACCGTCTCCCTCACAGTCAATTACCTCCCATCTAAGTTCCCGACGCTCTCTGGCACCGGGCCTCGGAAGCGGCGGAACGGCAAGGGCATCGACTCCATGATGCCCCGCGGCGGCGGCGTCGACGCCTTCCGAAGCGGGGAGGCCCGAATGCCAGCCCAGGGGGACGAAGACTACGACGGCGTTAATGTCGACAGCGGCTGGTTTAGCGGCAAAGGCGCCAAGGGTGGCCGCAAACTCCGTTGGAACAAGTTCAAGTGGATACTGTTCTTCTCAACTATCGTCCTATCCGTATACTCCTTCCTCGCCCTCATTTTCTGTCTATTGACGTGGTTCGACGTCTGGCAACACGCCGACGTCGTCCGCGTCGCGAATCACCCGGAGCTTGTCCTCTCCACCTTGGCCGCTTCGGCGGGCATATTCACATCTATCCTCGGTTTCGCCGGCATCCTCCTCAACAACCGCTCGTTCCTCGCGATCTACACCTTCCTTCTTTGGATCTGCTTCGCCCTGCTCGTCATCCCCGGCTACCTCACCTACAAACACCGCAGCCTCAACCTCGAGGGCAAAGTAAATAACCAGTGGTCCCGCGATCTGGGCGCAGACGGCCGTCTTCGTATTCAGAACCAGCTAGGATGCTGCGGGCAAGTTCTATCTCCTCCAGCAAAGACCTGAATTTACCGAAAACCCGCAGATATTTCAGCCCGTTCGTCGAGGCGACAGTCAGTTCTACGTGCTACGCACGGAGCATCCTCCCCGGCTGCAAACAGGACTACCTCAATTTCGAGCGGCTCGTCCTCAAGCGCTGGTACATTGCGTCCTTTGGGCTTGTCCCGCTCCACATCGGAGTCATGGTCGCGGGCCTGCTGTGCTCCAACCACGTCACGTACCGCTTCGGAAAGGGCATGATGCCCAAGGCCTACCGCCTCAGCATGAACAGCATGGCCGTCATCATGGACAACTACGCCAAGTGCGTCCTCGTCCACTCCCTTCCGTCCCCGCGCTAATCCCACTTCCAGCCAACTCGCAGAGCAGTACGGGCCCGAGGTCGCGACGGAAATTCTCAGCCGCTCGCGCTCGAACCTCAACATCGGCGACGCATACGCGAACGGCCAACGCAGGCCCTAGGCCTCCGCTTTATACCCCCCGCCGTCAATGCCCCACGGTCGCTTAGTCTAACGCAAAATAATGTTATCCACCCATCTAGTTCGCATGTATCTCACGCTTTAGCCCTCTGCACCTGTAGATTATGGGCATGGACCACTACTTATTATTGGACCGTTGTTATGTCCCGCAGTAGGAGTATGTTTGTAAAACGCGGGAGGGCCCCGCATGGCGGTCCCAACGGAATTAACGCGTCAATGTGCGTCAGCGGCTTTTCGGGCGCTGATTGGTGACTCTCAGTTTTAGAAGTGTACGACCAGACTGTTTCCGCGCTAGCCTCTCTTGCTCTCGTCCCTCGTTCGGCACATGATGCTGAATGGGATGATTAGACCAAATGGATCCACATCTCCGGCATTTGCCCTTCTTTTGTATTAATTAGCAACCGTAGTCTTGTACGCCACTGGTGGGAACAAAAACGACACGAGGAGGAGGTGGAAGAGAAGTGCATAGCGGAAATGGGCCGAGGAGAACATGTGGGGCAAAACATGCGGAAGGAGCAGGCGCGCACTTTGGAAACGAGCGCGCCTGGATGCTCGATTCGGTTGTTGTGTGGGAGGGACTCGACTCGCGCGCGAGCTGCCCCTCCTCTCCCCCTCTCATTGACGCACAACGCAGGTCGTGAACGATGGCGGACAAGCATGCTGGTATGTGCACCATGCTGACATGGGCGGCAGGTGTATACGAACCAGAATTTACGCTGGTGTCATCCATCCTGAAGAACTCCCTGTACCTGCGTCGCTTTCGATCTGGTTTCGAAATTAATACGCCTAACAACGTCGCGACGCGCTTCGGGGACAGATGCAATGTCCTTGCGGCTTCGGGACCGGAGACGTGAAGGACTTATCTCGATTCTAGTACAGTCATTAAAATAACGGTAATCCTTGTTTTCCCTGTGTCATATCAACACGGGCCGCGGGCTTAGACTGCTGATATTCAGACTTACTATTTAGCAAGTCTTCATCGAGCTTTTCCCACTCTTCAACCAGCCCAGGAGGATTTGAAGACGTTGACGAAGTCGACGATCCCGTTTGATGTTTGGCGGCTCGTATTAATTTTTGATCAAGATAGTCCCGCATCGTGTTCACGATCTGCTTGTGGACCTCTGGGGGCACAACAGTTGGTGGCTCCCAGCCTGGATTCAAATTCCCATGGCTGCCATCGTAGCAGATCTGGACCTCCGGGGCGTGCTTGTTGAAAGCCTCCAGCCACGCGTAGCATGCCAAGCAATGTCACGGAAGCCTGGTGAGCTGTCCGTCGAGCCGTTAGCGAGTACTCGCGCGACGAGCTCGCACTCGGAATCTGTTCTGGTGGTGACGGTGGTAGATGTCTTGGTAGACCGTGGGTTTTTGTGGCTTACTTTTCCCATAAAAACTTCAGGTTCCATTGTTCGAGGGCGCCAACGCTGCAGTTTGTCGATCTCCAGGTCGACAGATCCCTTTGGAGGGAGGGGGATATGGTGAACAAAGAGATTGAGCCTCACGAGATATCGGCGGCGATGCGAAACTGCAAGGTTAGACAAGGTGAAGGCGGCAGCCTCCACTTTGATCACCTTTTCGATTTGAGGTTCAATTCTAGGGAAAGACTGCGTGAGCAGAACAAGAGTGGATAGAGGTGATGATACACACGGTACTGTTGTCCAAGGGATTGTAGACCTTCGAGTGCAACAAGATTGTCGTCGGTTGCCGTGTGATTGATTGGTGGAGGAGAGGAGTGGAGTTCTTGAACACGCCCCACTTCCCTGACTTCGTAGGGTTTGCCATGTCGCGGGAGAGCACATCGGCTGCTTTGGCGGCGATTCAGAGGGCGAAGACGATCGTGCGTTCGAACGAGTATTTGGGGACGTTTATCTCGTGCTGTTTACCAGACTGGTGATGACATTGGTCTTCTTTCGAGCTCGATGGATGGCTTTGCGGGATACAAAACAATGGGCCGCATCAGATAACTCTGTTACGAGCGTCGCCTCGGTCTCAATCTTTGTGCGCGGAGGAGTGACCTGCCTGCGGTGTTGACCGACGCAGTGGTGGTGTCATGAATCTTCCGTAGGATCTTCGTAGGATCTGCCACAATTGCAGGATGTGATTTGTGATCAAGGAGGCTGCCGCGGGATCATCGTTCTGGCAAAAATATAAATGGATGTTTTTGTCGGATAAACCGATCATAAAAGCAATATTTTCGGGACCCGGACTCGATGTGCACATAGAGACAAGTGCCTGGACAATATCGCAAAACTTGTCGGTGGCGTGAACCGAGGACAAGTAGCCAACTAGCCCTTCTCGATGGCGTGCATCACGGGCTGAAGCGTCGAGGTGCACTTTCCCGCTGTGCACCTGTGCCAGGCCATGTAGAACTTCCGCTAACTCCATGTCGCGTCGGTACGTGGGAATCGCGAATCCTTGAGGGTGGACCTGGAGTCGGATGCGGCAGCGGGGGTTGCCCGGTCGCTATTAAATGCGGTCAGCCCAAAGGAATTACAACGGGGATAGGATCAGTGGTCGCTTGCAGTGTCAGAGGTACTACAGTCAACTCCCTTTTAACCCATAGCCCCCGGTGGACACTGAAAGGTATGGGTTATCAGGGAGTATGGGTTCCAAGGGAGGGCAAGAAATAATTGTTGAAAGATTTTAGATAACCATGTACAAACAAAAATCAGAGGCATCTTGTCTTCAATCTTGAGACATTGTGTAAGCTCAACTGGCTACTTTTTGAAGTTTCTTCAACCAAATCAACACTTTTGAGAAGGGTATCAAGTCTCATTGAGCATAAGTGTGGGGGTAAAAAGGTGTATCAGCCCAAATCACCATCCAATAATGATGGTCGAACAGGTCCCATGCTATTTTTATGCAGGATGACTACCAAAAACTCAAAAATCTTAAGGAACATGTGGGTTATGAACCCCAAAAAACATATGGATTATGGAGTATTAGAATTTTATGGGTTTTGCTACTATTTTACCTAGGAACAGAGGTGGTGGACTGGAAAAAGTATGGGTTATTGTGGATTATGGGTTATGAGGGATATGGGTTAAGAGGGAGTCGACTGTATAATGGATCAAACGGATGCTGTTTCGCCGGTTTCCCGCATTTGGGAATTCAGTCCCTGTTCCCTTCATTTGATACATGGTCGACGAAGAACTCCGGGAGCTGACTTGAACTCAACGGGCGTCGCCGCCAGGACTGTTCCCGCGTTGGGCCGGATAAATTATTTGTGACCAAGTCGCTATGCCGCTCATTGATGCTGCGATCTGCAGCGCTTTCAGCCATAAATTGACCTGCGAGCGCGAAAGTGGTGTGAAATTAGCTAAGGGAAGCAGCTATCAACTTGCCCCGCGTAGGGACAGGTAGCATAAAAACATGGAAGAGTTCAGAGAAGGGATCGCTTAAGCGGCGGCAATCAAAACTCCTGCCATTTTTCGCAGCATCGCAAACTCCTCTGGCCCAGCCGCCTTGCACAGTGCATAGAATTTGGAGGCAGGATTGGCCAGCAGCGTTCCCGGCCTAAAAATCACGGTCAGGACGGACTGCCGCCGTACTTCAGCAACACACACCGATCGAATTCGGCGATCCTGCCTTGATCCATGAGCAGGATCTACAAGAAGGGTAAGGTTTTATTTTTTGGAGGATGAAATCAGGAACGCGCCCTATCGTAGGTGACCACAGATCTAATGCGGTGGGCGATGGTGAGGATCGTGCTCTCGGCAAACTCCTGGTTAATCGTCTTCGATATGAGGGCATCCGTAAAGGAGTCGATACTGTGGATGGTTGAGCAGAAAAATGATCGATTTCAAGACGCATACCTGGCGGTTGCCTAGATCGGGGCAAGTATTACACTACACGGCTGCGGAACCTAAAGAACAACGCACCTCGTCCATCAAAACTATCTTCGACTTTTTTCAAAATAGCGCGCGCGATGCACAGCAATTGTTTTTCGCTTGCGTGAAGATCAGTATATACTCCCATCTGCGCCAACTGGTTCCTTACCCGCTCGAGAAATTCTGCCCCCCTTCAGAAACTGGAGAATCAAGACTGCGGAATATATTCGAGTTCACGGTGTCGAAAGCTTCGTCCGCGGTGTCGCTGGATGGGATCAAATGAACGCGACGAAGCGCCTCGAACTAAAACAGAACGTTAGCGGTAGGACACGGTGGAAAAAAAAATTGACAATTTCTGCATCGCTATATTCGCCAAATACATCCATAGTGGAGCGCAGACTCCCACTGAGGAGTGTTGGGTCCTCTATGTGGATATAAGGTGGTTGCAATGATTGTTACCGAGACAAAACACACGGGGGATGATCGTCAGCTTGCTTCGAAGGTCCGTGAGCCCGACATGGGAAATATCCAGTCCGTCGATTATTATTCGGCCTTCAGTGGGTGCAACAAAGCGAAGGAAGGAAAGAGCTAATGTGCTTTTGCCAGCTGCAGTGCTATTATCGTTACTTTAGATTTAGGCGCGAGGTAGTAGGTGAACATGACATACCGTCCAAGAATGCCGACCTACAACAAATCTAGCTGAGCAATTCAACCTAGAATTTGACAAGTCGAGGAACCACCTTTTCACCCGGATTAACCTGGAACGTGAGGTTATGCAAGACGGCAGGGAGCTCAGGCTGTATAAAGTCAGCAATTATCAGAGGACGATCCAGCACGCTGTAATAAAACCCACAGCATATCGGACAACAAGGTTTTGGCATTGTATGGCTCCTTCCGAGGGCCAGGATGTCGGAGGCCTGGGTTCAATAAACTCTGGAGGCTCCTGTTCAACCTCACAATATTCATTCACACGTTCGAGGCAACCTGACGCAAAATTAGACATTGAAACGTCTTAACATGATCAGGAGTTACCATCGATTGTTCCGTTTTGAACCCAGCGTCGAACCTGGTAGCGCGTCAAGATGGTCCAATGCTTCGATACGCCTGAACTTGCCAAAAAAAGAACATCACTTGCAACCTGGGGCATGGATCAGACCCAATATTATATACTTCGGATGAAAAAAAAGTCACTGAGTTGCTGAATGCGAGCGCAAGCCCGCCATAGACGCTGATACATTCTTATTTAGGATAGCAACAACTGCTATGGCGCACATAATAGCGCCGGCGAGGAAGTCGAACCGAATCTAATACAATTAATGGAAGTCGCAACAATACGGACCATGAGCACACGTACCGAAGCCAGCGATTCAATCCCCACGTCCAATAAAATGCAGTTGAGTTCTATACATAGCTTCAGCACAGACCCGAGCGACCGAGCGGACCGAGCTGACAGTATCAAGACGTCGAAGCATCTCGCGCAAAATCTTAGACGAGGCACCGAAAGCGCGGATGACAGTAACACCGCAATGTTTTCTGAGTACGTGGAATATAGAGGTGATTGTGTCTGCCTCAGTGTGAGCATGAATTCCCAACGGTTCCACATACACACTCACAACGGACTCTGTGAGAAATGTAAGTGACTGGGTCAGAATAAATTGTTGTGGACCAACCAAGTCTCTGAACGTCTCGGGACGTTTGAACAAAAATCTAGAGGAAGGGCTAAGAGAAAGGAGATAGGGTACCGGAAACTACGAACACTTATCGCGCTGTAGAACAGAATCCCTATCAAGACGGCCGCTACTGCGAAAGGAATGCCTCCGACAAAGCTTATAGTAATAACTGATGTCTGATGCGTCCGGTTAAACCTGATAGAGAGCCGAAGCACAGAGCCTACAATCGTGGCCATCACGTAGACAATGCAATAACCCATGTTTTCCGAAAGAACGCTGTCAATGCCTGAAAAATGGTGAGAATGCCTGAATGGGGTGGGATGCTTCAACGGTAACCTTCGAAATCTTTGCCAAAGCGGTTTAATAATCGTCCTCTTGAGGACGTGTCATGAAAGCGAATATCGGCAAATAGAACGGCCTCAAGAAGTCCTAAAGCAACATGAGTGGAGCATAGAACAGAGGACGAATATCACACGTTTGTATAACACAGTCGATGCATGAATTGTGCCGGAATCTATTCCGCGTTAATATGGATTTAGGGGAAGAAGTGTTGCCACAGAGAACAAGCCATCGGCCAGTCGTCAGTATTAATCCTGCAGCTGTTCCAGTATTGATGATGCGTTGACGAATATCGAGCTTACCCGCGCTTGTGAGCTAGTGACGGAATGAGAAAGAGGATGATCAGAGAAGCTTAAGAGTTCGACGGACCAAAGTATATAATCATTTATATAGTACGTTGGGTCTTCAGGCCCACTGCCGCCAGACCAGTAGCTAGGGGTACGTCAGCCATAGCAAAATTAAATCCAACAGATTCTGCGTACCTCAACCATCCATTTTCCGCCACAACTGAAAGGGCCGCAGTTACGAATACCGCGAGAAATGACGCCCAGTAAAAAGAACCTGAGGGCCGGTCAAAAATGGCAATCATGTGGCTATGCGAGAGTCATACCTCCGCATGCTTTTATATAGGTTGCCCAGATTTTCCCGGCTACCCGGCCCACTGCGCGGGCTTCTTGCTCAATCAGTTTTCGAGGAACCGATTTTTTGATCATTTGTGCGGAGGAAGCATTCGTCGGGCCAAAGCTCGTTGCGGGAGCGTTTGGTTCAATGTGGCCGCCGACCGGTAGGGATTCGATGCAGCTTCCTGTTGCCGATCGGTCGCATCTGAGGTAGCAGACTGCCCAAGACTGTGAATCGCATCCGAGTCATAGAATTTTTCCCGATTGCCTTGGAATTGAACCCGTCCGTTGTCTAGCCCAACAATATAACTGGCGCCAGAGACACATAATTGGACGTGATGGGAGAACCAGGATCACAGTGCGTCCTTTCATGAGCTCGCCTTTGAGACACGCGTGGTAAAGATGGTGACCAGTGTGAGCGTCGACTAAAATGAAGTATTGAGCTGCAAGAAGATTATACAATATCGAAATATATACCCGGCCGAAAGGACATCGTCCAAGAGAAGAAGGGATGCGCGAGAATCTTATCTTATCTGAGTTGCCAGTTTGAAAACATTTTAGATGCACCCACAGACAGCCCGGGCCAGCGAAACTGACAAATCCGAAATTCAACATCGCGTCACGTGATATATGTTGAACCTACCTCGGGACTTTTGGCCACCTGACAGCGTCACCTGGATTAAATCGTTCAGAGCCGAATAGAATGGCAAAATTCACGACCAACACCAAGTTCCCCAATCTCCGATTCATCCCCGTCCTCCAACACGTCAAGGTCGCTGTTCAAAGCACAGGCCTATGGAAGAAAGTCAGCAGGTAGATTTTCTCGAGCACTAGTCACCGAGCCTCTAGAGTTTTCTCGTATCTTTCTTGATTATAGGGAAGATGGAACAGGATATTTTCCTTGATCGACGCATTACGCAACCACGAGACCTATTTGTAACGTCTCAGGAGTGGATTGTTTCGAGTTGGGTGCCTCATACCTGCGGTACATACGCGCACATTCCGGGGACGACCCAATCTCCTGGGTGATATCAGCACCTGCAAAAGAAGCGAGGGAGTCGGGAGGAGAACGGGGGCACGTCATTTGACCTGCCACAACATCTGCCTCGCCGAGTAAAGCTGCAATATCGAGTGATTGGGGGCCCTCGACGTATACGAACAATATGTATACCAAGTAACAATAGGCTCTTTCCGGAACCTATCTTCCCGCAGACGAGAGAGAGTTCTCCCAGCGGGAAATTAAGGCTTAAATCAGCGAGAATGAACTTGTGAGGTGTGTTAGCAGGCGTTGAAGGAGAGATGTCCCTCGGCCAGGTAACGGTGCAGGATTTGAACGAGATCGTTTGTGACTGGCGTTCTAGCGATGGAACGGGTGATATTTCCGCCAGGTCCAGATACTTTTCGATTCGGCGCAGGGATAATACAACCTAGGTTCGCTTCAGCGTCCGGAGTCGAGCGAATGCCGAGTGAATTTACCTGCAATATCTGATTACCGAGTTCGGAAGCGCGCTTAGTGCGAACTTCAGTTCGTTGAACACTGGAATTGATTAGGTTCCGAAACAAGTGGATCGGAATGTATTGCGGCGTACAGATGACCTGGTTTGAATATTGAATCAGGCGCGGCCTCTACGAAGGAAGAGAGTACGCACGGAAGTGAACGCGATAGAAGGGGTCAGCGTTTGATTGCGTACGACCGCGAAATCTAAATTCCACATGAGCACATAATATCTTCGAGTTTATCAGGACAAACGCCAGAAGGACACTAAAGTGACAATCATCGGGGATCCGTTTCCTGGGGGTAATCAGCGGTCTGACAGTTCTCTTCACCATCGATAGGTACCATATAGCATTCCAGAGAACCTTGGGGGCACGTCAGCTTCGTCACAACGTATGATCGCCGGCAAGACGTACAGTGATGGTGAAGGTAAGCTTCTGATATCTGAGCTCCTTTTCGCGGACGCCCATCACTCTGGCTTCAAAATTACGCTCCCAGGCCATGAACTAGCCTCGCGATGAGACTCCGTACTTAGAATCTCAGTAGAGGAAGTGTATCTTCACCTTAATCATGCGTATCCCGCCCAAGACCTCGTTCATCAATGATATCCTTTCATCGCGAGCCTTCATGAGCTTTTCTTGTGTGCCTGAAATATATAAATTTCAGTTAAACGAGATGAGGCTGGGCGGATCATCCGCGTCAACTTGCCGAATGCAACTTTGGTGGCGAAGTTATTGATCGGAGTGAATAAGCATGTGACGGCGAGGCCAATCAGACTCGAGATACCTCCACGACAGGAGTCAGAATTTTTATATGCATGCAAAGAATAAAATTCACCGAGAAGGCGGTAGAGCAGGAAGGCTCCGATTGCGATCTCAATGGGGGCATCTAGTATATTCTTGAGCACCCTGTCAAGGAATGCGAGAAAGTCAACCACAAACCAATGACATCAAAAATGTACCAAGTCGAATCCGCAACTCGAGAAACATCCGTCGTCCTAACTAGCGTTCAGTTTATTTACCACACTTAATAATATGAAGACCCACATCAAAGTCATGATCTGCGCTTTGCTAGACGAAACGGTTTCATGCTTTTCGCCCTCCGTCTCGGTTTGGGACACGGGGGCGGGCGCAAACGAAGCTACATCTTTGCGGACCAGGGTTTTGGCGAATAACAACGCGTTCAGCTGGACGCGAATCTGCATTTTAACGCTTGTCGAACAAAGCGACCAAAGCTGGCCCCGGACTATGTACAATATATGCCGCTCAGCAGCGACACCTGAATATATATACAAATGCAACGCACCCAACGACGAGACTGCGTTGGCCGCGAACAGCGCGGCAACCCAAAACCAGCCCCAGGCCGTGTCGTCCCTGTTCGGATCGCCCTCGAGATATTGAATAAGCTTGTTCAGGCAAATCGGAGGGGTGTAGTACAACAGGGCCGCGAGGACGGTGAGCGCGGCTTCGGCGGTGATCCCTAAGAGATTGGAGTGGAAAAGCTGGTACGCTAGCGTCGCGCCGGATCCCGGGCGCGGCCTCCAGGACCAAAAGGACAAATTCCGTTCACGTACAGCCTTCTTGAGAGCATCGTAGTTGACCGTCGCTCGCAGCTGGGCCGGCATGAGCGGCAAATCGCCGATTTCCAGGCTCTCGAGAACGTTGCCCGAGAATTACCACTTTCCCCACGTACGAGAAGTAAACGGTACTCCAAGGAGAGGCCCCTGAGCACAATGAGCATCGGTTGCGAGGTGGAAACGGAGACCGAGAACGAACCAACAACTCCGGTCACATTTTCCTTTTCGCTGTTTGTAATCGACCGCGCTGTCTCCTCGGAGTAGATTGCAGCGGGAGGGAAATGCAACGGCGGGCCAGGGGTGTGTTCATTGTCGCCAGAGCAATCACGACATGTAACAACAACACGATGTGCCCAAGCCAACGCGATGAGGAGGAGTCATTCGCAGAGGTGTGAGGGTCGGGCAGAATGGTTGCAAAAATTATGAGGACCGCGGGCAGAGTTGTGAGAGTTGTAAGGTGCCATATAAATTCGGAATGGCGTTCAACCTGTCGAGCACACAAGATTGCCAGGCACAACAGTAGAGCGAGTAGCACACATCGAAAACCAACCCCGTCTTGTAGAGATTTTTCGCCATGCACGATGAGCCAGCTGTATTCAAAGACCTGGATTGCGAGAAGGGCAGCAAGCAAAGTGCATAAATAATTTTTTCTTCGTTTCATCTGTTTATTTCTTCAGTTCATTTTTTTCAACAGCGCAGGTTACAACATACCCGTGCCCAGAATTGGCCTTCCTCCATAGGATAGCCGTCGACGAGGTCTTCCGGTTGCGTGACATCGAAGGCATCGTGGTGATCAGGGACATAGAAGTCATCGTGGAGGGGAAGTTGGATTTTTGCCTGGGCAGGACCGCTTAAAGCGAGGAAAGCAAGACTACCAACGGCAGCAAGAATGAGAGCGAGGGAGATTTGCAGTTGGTAAACGAGCATCAAGTGGAGGGAAATTTCAGAATCTCACGTATCTTATATGACTCGGTCAGACACTGACTCATGCTCAGGTTCCGGGTGTTCCCGTCTCGAAGATCTTTGCTAATGTTGTAAGGCGGAGATGGGAAAAAACTGTAAGTGGGCCACCAGTCCCAAATTTGATAGTATGGGATTTCAGTGCTCTGCCTCGGCATACCTGCGTACATACCTCAGAATTTATGACGTGAAAGCTTTGGAACGATGCAATCAGTGATCGATGCATCCGGCATACATCGGCGCGGCTTACCCCTATTTTATGCGTCCTTTGCACCGTCCAAATTACAAAATTCTATGTGCAATCTCGGGGGATATGAGGAGATTAAGCTACCTAACCCGGTTGGGCCAGTCTCGGCGGCTAGGTAAACCTATAATGCGAGGACTCCATCTCCTTTACACAATCCTCCAGAGATCCGTACAAATCGCCGCGTTCCTGACAATATTCGGGAGGTCAGTAGCGCCTGGTTTTGGCAGTGGGAGTCAGCGAGCCACCGTAAAAGACGAGTGCGCGCGGGGCACCCCACTGCTGAGCACCAGCGGTATGCGCACTGGCAGGTTGACCGCCAGCTCACACGATAGCCGCTGTCGTCGGGCCTCCGACGCCCTCTGTCCAGCTGACGCGCACTGCGTGGTATACACCCGTGCAATCTTCTTGTAGAAGTCCCGGAGGCAATCTCCGGATCGTCTGGCAGTGTTTTCTTCCGGCAGGCCAGACAATGCGCGAACGCCGCCACCACCTTTGAAAGGCTCGTATGAGCGGACCAGAGGACGTCAAGGGTGGGACAAGCGGAGGTAAGGTCGTTGAGGGAACGGCAGCCCGAAGCATTCCTAAGACGTTTAAAGAGCCCTTTCGCCAGCGTAGTTTCAGCAGTTGGGGTGAGTCGGAAGATACAAGCTCCGGCTACAAGCTCTTGAAGCAAGAATCTTGGATTGAAACGACAAATACTTGCTTCCAACCGCCAGATGAAAATAAAGTTCGAGGACTAGTTGAAGTGCAATGCGAGTAGGATTGATCCGTTGATGGAGGACCCAAGGTAAAATTCACGACGTCCAGCCGTCGACCATAGATATGATTCTCATCGACGCCAACAGCGGGCCCGACCGCCCCTGCGGCAGAGGCGCAGGACTGACCAGAAAAAGGATCGCCTTGAACTGTCATCGCTATTTACTTGATCGGTCTTGGCAGCTCCACCTTCCGTTACCCTCACCCTTTGACCTCACTTGACCTATCTCCGTTCATTTCTCTTCGCTCCTTCGCCCATTCCCTTCACTTCTACACCTGCGCCGCCCACTCCCTCCGCACAAGATGGCAAATTGGTATGTTTTAGTTTCTCGGAGGGACGTCCGCCAGCAACCGGGCTTACCGCACAATTCTAGGCTGGATCTGATTTCCTTGGTCGCGGTAATACACTCCTAGGCTCTTAGCCAGTACGTGCGCTAAATCCGGCATTACAGACCATCGCAGTATTCGGGGGGATCGTCTACGCGGTCTTGATGATGGTACAGTCCGTGTCGCAAGGCGTGGCATCGGCCAAAGAAGGGTGCGTCGTGCTCGTGCGCCGGCATGTATCGTGGGCGCTAACCGGCTAGCGTCCTGCGCCCAGGCTCAAAACAAAGGGCGTAAACATCACGGACAAGGGCGTATCCGTGAAAACCTCGAAACGCTTCGATCGCGAGGACTACGTCGACGCTACCCAGCGGTGCGTCTGTTCGGCCCCCGACCGCCGTGAACCTCGCTGATACAGATCGCACCTACCTTGACAGAGGCCTCCTAAAGGCCGTGAACGCGTCGTCCTTCCGAAAGGGAGCCGCAGCACACGAGCCCGGAAGCAGCGGACAGCTGCAACCCGACAACTCGTCATTAAAGTCCTCGTCATCCTTCTCGAGTGTCGCGTCCGACGGGGAGAAGAAGAAGAAGGGCTTATTCAAGCGGGCGATGAGCGGGAGCTCAAAATAATAGACCACTGCGGACCACCGGACGGACGGCAGGGAAATCGTTGTATATAATCATGCGGGCTATATCTTCCATCTTTTGGGTAACACAGTACGCATTTGTATCGATACGTTGAATTATTCTCTCTGTATGGCTACTCAGGCATGTTTCGTTGCTAAAAGCAAAAAAATAATTGATCATAGCTGAAAAATTGTCAGACAAGCCAGTCTCGGACAGACGCAAGGGACAACTCACCCTGAACAAGAAACCAAGCTATCGCCATCCGTTAGCCACCGCGCACCAAGAAGAAAACCTGGACTCACATCTTGCGGTGTCAACCGCCCCATAGCCTATCATTCACTATTAGGACCGGATGCATGACGGAAAAGGAAGAGGACGACGCACGGAATCGTCGGTGGAAAGCGTCGCATCGACCATCGCCGACTTTTTCTCTTGGAGCTAAAACACACACGTCTGAGACCTGCGCGGAGTCTTCGAGCCACGCTGCGCACCTGGACAATCCTGCTCTCAATGGAGTCTTCCACGACCAGCTTGATAGCCTTAACAGGTCGATGCTGCCCCAATCGATGGATGCGATCCATCGCCTCTGTATAGGGAGTTAATCGGGTGGATAGTCTGTACCAAGAAACATACGGTATTCAACCTGTATCCACGCTCGTCAGCTCATGTGTCGTGCACGAAACGAGGAAAGACGCACCGCGGGATTCCACCAGCTGTCCATGAGGTACACACGGGACGCCGCTGTTAGGTTCAGCGCGCAACCGCCGGCCTTTAGACTGACGAGGAACACAGTAACCTCCACATTCTCCACTACGCCTGCATCAGGAAACGTGCGGGATATGAAGAGAGGGGAGACTGACTGAAATGCTTGATAGTCGCGTCGCGCGCCTGCGGGGACATCGTCCCTTCCAACCGGCAGACCTAATCACAGGTCAAGCCAAACGCCGCGACGAAGGAAGGAAGACGACGAAAATACCTTGAACCCCGCGCGCTGGAGGCGGTACGCGATGAGATCGAGGAAGTTGACAAACTGGCTGAAGACCAGGCTCTTCGTTGTGGCGTCCTGCATGCGCAGGTTGCTCAGCTCCTCCACGAGCGCCTCGATTTTGGTCGACGACCGCCACGTGTCCAGGTTCAGACGGCCGAGGATCCCCTGCCGCGCATTGGGCAGGTTCTCCTCCAGCTCCAGCGCCGGCGCGTCCAAGTCTATCGTGAGTGGCAAATGGCACACGGGGCACTGAGGCTGAATGGGCTGGTAAGAATGGCAGCGCCGGGACAGTACAGAGCGTGCGGCATACCTGCTGCTCGATAGCAGTGTTCAGGTACTGCTTGATGCACTCCCGGTCGAAGATGTGGTGGCACTTCGACTTGATGGCGTCCTCCGCGACGTCGTTGCAGATCCTGCAGACAGTGATCTCGTCATCTTCTGGTATAAACTTGGTCGCATTCGTCTTGCTTCTGAGGACAAGATCTGGATGGCACGCCATCTGCCGCATGCGCGTGAGCCTGTCCGACGTCAATGCTCCGTCCCAATACTTTATTCTTCGAGGTACTCACAAACTGAAGATGTTAGAATAATCTGCGGGGGCAAAACGTTAACGCGTCGTCATGGGAGGGCGGAGCCGACATACTATTGAGAATTGTCCCCTCGTCAAGGTACGTCGTGAACTGCCGCTTGGCGTCCGAGAAAAGAGACAGATAAAGCTCCTTCTCCTCTGCACTGAAATAGTCTCTGCGGACCAGCACGGTGCGCGGAGGGAGGTCAAGATCGTCAGCCCGTTGCACCTAGTGCACAGTTAGTATGGACCGGATAGTCGAGTCATCTGCAGAAAGGATACCTTGGTGCGGCGAAGCATCATCCTGTCCAAAAGAATCTTAAGTTTCTTGAAGGCGAGCTGCCCCGGTCCAACCATGCCATTCTTTTGAATCGGAGTGAGGATTTCATTGTTCCAGAAGCACGTCTGTAAGGGTGTTGAGCACGGCACAGGCGTGAAGGGCAACTGCATACGTGCTGCATGGGACTATGTCCACAGTCTGCGTTACATGAATTAGAATCCATACATAGGGGATATATGGGAAGCTCACCGTCACAAGTGCGCTTGTCGGTGAACTTCCAGTGTAGCGACTTGCAGTCGCATTTTTTGCCTAGACAAGGATGTTGAGCAAAGGAGCGTCGTCGAGCGAGATGACGTACAGAAGTAGAAGGAAAAGGGATCACCCCCCAAGAAACGGACAAGACTGTACAGCTCTCCAACGCGATTCTGAAGAGGCGTGCCAGAAAGACACCAGCGAGCCTTGGCTTGGAGTTCGAAGGCCGCCTTTGCGGTGTTCGTCGACCGCTCTTTGATGTTATGTGCCTCATCCAACTGTAAGAGGGGACTTCAGTGGATAGCTTCTAAGACATAAATGGTACTCGCAATTATTCTATTCCAGTGCACCCGATGGAGCGGGGACTGCTCTTTTATCAAATGACCCTTTCGCTTGAAACCGAGCTCCTGCTTGCGGAAACAGCTCTCCATGACGGCGTAGGTAGTCAGGACCTGCGCAGGCGACGTGAGCAACTCAAAAAAATTGCGAAGGCAGTGCTGGACGAACCACATCGTATTTCTCGAGTTCGCCGGGGTTAGTTTCTCGACCGGATCCGTGCCAAACAAGAACTTTGAGGCCATCTGTGTGAGTCGTGACTAGACGGGTTGATTAGGGATATTCCGGAAACACGAGTGGAACACACACCCTCGTTTTTCCATTGAATTATTGCAGAAGTTGGGCTAGAAAAAGTGAGGAAGCGTGTGGGGCGAGCAAACCAAGTCACATACGCAACCACGAGATTTGGCTTCGCATTGTCAGACACAAAGAGGGCAATGATTTGGATAGTCTTCCCCATTCTGAAAAAGTGAAGCATGAATACAGAGGTGTTACAAATAGGCTCGCTGCGTACCCCATCTCGTCCTATGAAATGATATATGAGTAAGAGTACGACAGTCAAGCCAGTAGAACTGACCGCAAGCATCCCACCGTTCCAGATACCGGCTTCTTGTTTCTTCATCCAAGACAAACTTTCCCGCTGGAATGGGAGTAGAGTGAGCTTCAGATTCGCTGGCTGATCAGCTCTGGTCGGAACGACAATGGGAATGTTGGCAGCGAGATCCCCCCAAACATCCTTCAGTTCGGGGTGGTGCTTGCGTAGGGCGATAGTGGATTTTTCAGCCTGGCCGCCAGGGATGAACACAAGTGGTAGGTTTGTAACGTCAGGCTCACATAAGTCAGCTTTCGTCCCAACTCTTTGCTGAGGGCCTTTTCCTCCAGATGGTTCGGTCTCTTGGCCAGTTTCGCTTGTAGTCGGCCCTCCCGCCGTTGTTGGCGCATCTCCGTTGTAGTCATACTCTTCTTTGGCGTGGAACGCACAGTGACCTTCTTCTTTCTTTTCCCTCCCTTCGCTTTGCCTTTGGCGAGTGGCATATTGTCATCCGAGTCTGGCACCGATGACAAGTCGCTAACATCAATGTCCATCTGGGAGTCATCGACCGCATTATCAACGCCTCGCTTCGCAGCAGCAAGACGAGCCTCGGCAGCTCTAGCACGGAGAAGAGCATGGGAATTGGTGGAGACTGGTCTGGAAGAGGACGAGCTGGCGACGCCCGGCCGCTGCAGCGACATGGTGATGGCTGCGTCGACCATGATGGCCTCGTCGTCGTCCGAGTCATCGTCGTTCAGGTCAAAGTCGAACACCTCGAGGCTACGGCGGGCGCGGGGAAGTGGCATCGCGTCGTCCGAGTCGGAGTCGTCGACGAATTCGGAGCCGCTGCCGTCAGATTCGTCTAATTCAGCATCCTCATCGAAATCAAGCCCTTCCAGTACGCTGGATTCGACAGGAGCGCGGGCGGGCGCCTTGCCTTTTCCCTTGCTTTTTGTGGAAACGACAGGAGCCTGGGTACTGCTTAGACTCGCGGAAAGACGTGGAAAATAAGGAGACTGGCCTGTGTCTTCCCTTTTCCTCGACGAGTTTCTACCTCTACGTAGACCTGTCTCGCCGAAGCGCGGCGTTTTGGAGCGGGTTTGGGGTCGTCTGCGACGGGGAGCTCGTCGTCGGACGTGGGAGGTGTATCGTGCCCTGCTGAGGAGGAAACAGTACTGAAAACAGGAGACGAGTTCGCTGTCGAGTTTGCAGCGGTAGTGGAGGGAGAATCAATCAGCTTGGGGGCAGACTGCCGAGTGAGACGCGCCATGGCAAAAAGAAAGACAAGGCTTTCAAACTCCGCTCGCTAATTAGTACTGGTTACATAAGCATCGCGTTGTGACCCTTCACGTGTTGTGTGACATACGTGATATGATTCGATTGCGGAACCGAACATGCCGTCACATCACTGCAGCAACTATTGAACTAAGATAGAGGGCGTGGAAACTCCGCACCCTTAGATAAGCAGTCACATGTCACATCATCACGCTCGATGACGAGCGATATGGCTCCATCCCTGGACCTCCGAGGTCGGGTTTTTCTCATAGAACCCTTATTCATTGCTTAGAAGAAGAGATTCTATGTTGCAGATTTGGCAAAAACCCATCTGGGAAAAAGTTATAAGGACCCACTAAATTCTGTGTGACATTTTCCTCAAGTGTTTCTACGTGCTTTTCTACCGAAACAGGACACTTTTGGGAAAATGACCCTCAAAATTTGGCCGCCACAGCCACAGCACAGCCACCCGGCATCGCTCGGCATCTTCTCCGGTGATCTCCGTTGAGTGTTGGGTTGAACTACATTATCATTGTGCAGCACAGTCTGAGACACACTGTATAGCATTTCTAGCTGGTTTGAAGTTGCATGGTAGCTACTACTACCCAAAAATGCCCCCAAAACCACTCATACTGCCCAATAAAAATAAAAATCAACTCTCGAGGCCAGGATTTGGCCGTGGGAATGCTTATATAAGCGGATTACATAAGGGTGCGGAGTTTCCACGCACTTTTGACTTTCCGCCTCAGATGTCAAACCCGATTTGGGCATTTGATGGTGGCAGTGTGGCGGCACACCTTTCGGCAGCCGCATCACCGAACAGTGCCCGGCAGCCACGGCAGCTTTCGAACAGGGTTAGGGTTGGCACAAGCTGACAGCGACGCACCCTCCCTCTTACCACCATGTCGTTCTTCTCCACCATGCTGCCATAACGCTCCATGTCGTCTCCAAGCACGCTCGACAATACTTTTCACTGTGGCAAATGCGCCCGAATGCTCTCGCTCAAGAAGTGCGCCAACGGGCGCCATGCAGAGCAATATTATGTCACGGTGCGTCTCTCAATTCTCTGCTTCCCGCCCAGTCTGAAACTCTTTCAAGTGCTTCAGCAGCACCCATGTTGAGCCATTCTACCATTTCTTCCCTCGTGGGCAGACTCCTGCGCCCGAGACCGCTGCATGCCTAACGGCCATGGCCGACCTCTGACCGCGACCACACCCATCCTCTTCATCATCTGCTTCTAGTTGCCGCACCCTGCACTGCAAGATCAAATGAATCTCAAAGCTCTGTGACAGTCGGAAGTGCAAGCAGCACTGCATCGAGTCCGGCGGATGTCGCCTCCACTCGCTGATCCATGTACCAGAAGAACCAGAAGAGCCCTCTAAGCTCAAGAAGACGATGATGACCCCCTCCCTCTCCAACATGCTCTATCCCGAGGATGAAGGCGCGTGGCTTGCTGCGCATCGCGCCCAGCAGGCGGCCCTCATTACCAGCGATGCACATTATGCAATGCTCTTATCACGTCAAGACTCTCCCCCATGCTCACCCATTCCATCCTCGTCCCGAAACGGTGCACCGTCCTACGCGACCTACGACAACGGACTCGACCAGCGTATTCTCTATTTCTGGGCTTCGAACCACACACCCGCCCTGATCCAAGCAATTCAGAGCTGCAACAGCTGGCCACAGACCTGGCCCCGCTTGCGGCTGAGCAACATCTCCCATCACGTAACCTCGCCCCGCCACCCGAGGCTTGACGACTTCTATGAGTGTTATTCCTTCGACTACAACGCCTGGTTGAGGATACCTGTGACATATGTGCATTCCCTCTCCCTCAACCGGCCCCTTCTGGTTAGGCGATGACGAAGCGGACCATCTTCGTCGCCTCGGGGTACCAAATCACTTTCTTCCGAATCCCACACCACCTGCGCCGCCCGTTCCGCAAAAGGGCAAGAAGCGAGAGCTGCTGATCACTATCAACTCCGACGACGACGACGACGTCGAGATCACACACTACGTCCCTGCAATCAAGCAAGAACGCATTACACCTCCCCGTGCTGTGAAACGTCCATGCCCCAACCTTGCTGTTACTATCCCCATCCCACACATTCCAGCAATCCCTTCTTTATCCTCGTCCATCACCTCCTCTGTCAGTTCTGCATCACTATCCTCTCCCCGCTCACCATACTTCCCACGCTATCTGTTCGCTACGAAGAAATTAGATGACGACCACGAATACAACGATCACGAATGATTTTTAGTATAGGACACATGGATACAATATCTCTCTACTCTATATCTTATTACTACCTTCTACACATCTTTCGTCTTTGTCTTAAACCTTTGAGCCCTGTATCAGTCTGTAGACGAGTCAATTTTATTGATTAAAACATGTCCTGTCAGCCACCATCAGTAGCACATCACATCCTTTCTTTTGACGCACCTGTGCGCCCGCATATTGTTCTCCCCGCCTCCACTGTGCCCGCCGGTTTTGGGCTTCTGAACACATGTCTGGCTTCCTCGGACGCTTCCGGCTTCACCGTGCTTCTCATTCCACCGCCACGCCTCCATCCAGTGCTTCAATTTTAAGCCATACCGTCTTCCGCGTACATCCAGACCCGACCCCGCCAAAACCTGCAGTAGGCTCATTTGAATATGACAAGCAATCGTCAAAATATGCCATGGAATGGACAACATGGGCTGAGTTTCAAGCCTGGTTGGAAACCGAGCAAGAAAGGCACGGAATCAAGCTGCATCTTGTCAACACATACGAAGGGACTTCTGCCTACACTCGACAGCTTCGATATGTCTGCTCGCGGAGGGGCACCGGTGGTATCAAGCCCTACACTAGGCTCCATCTGGACTGGAACCGAAAGCGCGATACCAAGCGGACGGAATGCAAATGCACTCTCCTGATGAAACAATACCCCGGCACCCAGACGGTCTTGGGAAACTACACGGACACTCATGACCATCCACTCAGCAATGTGAATCTCCCATACACCCAGATTCCCAAGCATACACGTGAATATATTGCTGGTTTGCTGTGGCAGAAAGTGGCACCCGACCATATTGTAAGCATACATGGTCGGGGCTTCCTACCGATCTCATGCTTCACTCCTCAGCTGCAACTGCTTCATCGTGGTGTTTACGACCAAGACGATCTGTTCGAGAGGGATCAAGATGATCAATGCGTTGCGAGTCGGGCAGAATTCATCGAATTACGGGACATCCGACGAATCGAGAAGCAGATCGAAGCAGAGGCGGTCCGCTTGCATCCGGATGACGCTATTTCCACGCTCCGATGGGTGGAGAAACTGCGCGCGAATGGCCATCTCCTTGGCTTCAAATCGAAGATGGACCCACCTCCTCCTGGCTCAAACCTTCCCCCGGACGCCTTCGTTCTCATGATCCAGACCGACTGGCAACGTAAGATGTTCCAGAAATATGGTGACCCTCTGCTCTGCATCGACGCCACACACAATGTAACTATGTACGAGAATTTGAATCTTACAACGTTGGTCGTGCGCGACCGATGGGCTCACGGTAAATGATCTCCATCATATCTGAGATTCATCTCACGCATCTTCGACAGGGATACCAATCGCATGGATGCTCGCAACAAGTGGATTGCAGGCGACAATCACATACTTCCTTAGAAGCAACCGATTGTTATCTCCGCACACCCTCTTGGGCAGGATCATGTCGGACTTTTGCTGGTCGCAAATCAACGCGTGTATTGATGAGTACCATGTTTCCGTCTTACTCTGCTGGTGGCACGTCCTCCATGCCTGGCAGCAGCATTTCCACATATCGGCTCATCCAGATTTGTGGGAGCTTCTCAAGAAATGGATTCGGATGACAGAGAAGGCTGATTTCCATGCGACCTGGACCAAAATTCAAGCTATCGCGCCGACGGACTTTCTTGAATATCTCAAGACATACTGGATGCCGGTGGAGACCGTCAAGATGTGGTCAGGAGTGTACCGGACACCACGAACCATATTCGAAGCGTGCGACACGAATATGCTCATCGAGGCGTATGCAATTTCCTCGCTCATGTTATCAATATTTCTGATTACATTCCTTCAGATGGCACCACGTCCTCAAATTCAAGTTCCTCCTTGGTAAGAGGAATTGACGGCTTGACCACTTGATCCACACGCTCGTCGACGGTGTTCTGCCGTACTATGCTCTGAAACAGCGCCGCCAGGACCTCGGATTCGAAGGCTTGGATATCGAAGTCAAGAAGCGCCGGGACATTGTCGAACGGAGCAAGACATATACGAGAGCGGACATCCAGCACGTTGGAGACGGCGCGTACCTCGTTCAGTCGCAATCCGATCCAATCAAAGTTTACGAGGTCGATTTGGATACGTATACATGCACGTGTTTCGACTTCCCTCTGATCTCGTACTGCAAGCACATCTGTGCGGTCCAAGAGCTGTTTGAGGAGCACGAAGATGCTGCAGATAGAACAGTACACTCTAGCCCCCAGGTCCCCAGTCTATCTACACTCAATGATCTCCCTCAAACCTCTGAGTCTGCCGTTCTCAATCTTGAAGCTCCCAAGCCCCGAGTCCTCGCCATCCTTTCGGAGAAGCTCGAACGATTGGCAGCGTGCCTCCGCAGGCCTCGTATGGATCCTTTGAACCTTCCTCTTCTGGACGACTTTGTAGTCGCACTGGACAGCATGCTCGCCGATACCGATAACGGCACAGTCCTTCCATCATCACAACACCTCATGCCGAATGCCAAGGAGGCGGGGGCTCGGAACATCATGATGCCCGGCGTCAAGACACGGCGTACGCGAGCGGGCGATCCTGCTTATGGCGCTGGGGTTAGTAGCGGAGGCAAGGTGACGGCAAAGAAAGCCAAGAAGAGGTTTGCGTCAGCCTTGCTCGGTTGTATAGTGCTAATACATTTCTCAGCACGCAACACAGTACTGTGTCGCCCGCATCCCAACTACCTCCCCTTCCCCCCCTCCCTCCTCCTCCTCCGCTTGTTCTACCGTCCATTGCCCAACTACACTCACAGTCACCACCGCCTCCTCATTTTCCTTATCCGTATCCCCCTGGCGCGACGATGATATATCCCAGCCCATCTGGGGGTCCAAGCTACTATTGGCCTTATCCTCCCATTCTGTACAATGCCCCGTCGCACTCCTGATTTGTAGCCGTCAATTAATGTATCCTATGCCATTTCCTTGAAGGCCACGATGACGTAGCACATATCGGCACTGTTCGGCGATGCGGCTGCCGAAAGGTGTGCCGCCACACTGCCACCATCAAATGCCCAAATCGGGTTTGACATCTGAGGCGGAAACTCGTCAAGTGTTTCCACGCCCTCTATCTTAAGTCCAAAGAGCAAGAGGTGTTTGATCTCCTTATTGTGGATATATTCCCACGGGGGACCTACCCCCCAAATAAGGCAAGTCTGAGTCAGCGGCGCTTGCTCGGCCATCAGTCTACCAAACACCTGCAACCGACCATGACACCCGACGCGTCCAGCGCGTCCCATTTACCCGTTCAGCGCGTTTCGGCGCCAATCTGCAGCACCAACGATGGAGGGCTAGTAACCATGTGAATATTGTACATGCCCCACTGTCAAATAATCGAAATCTATCTTGGGAAAATGGCTCGTCTACATCTTGGCAAGACACATCGTTGTCTTGGCAAAACACGTCGACATCCACCTTCCGCATAGCTCAAACTCCTCCCTCCCCCTTTCTTGACATCCAAAATCAACATCCGCCTTCCGAGATCGGAGATGTCCGTGTTGATCCCGTTGTTGCCGAAGCCTGTTCCGGGGTCGATCAGTGGCACTCACGTGTACAGATCAACTTCCACAATCCAGAGATTGCTCCAAGAGGTGAGTGATCGGAAGATCCTGTCCTCCTGATGTCAAAAGATTTGTGATCTCCGATCATCTCGCGCCGATTCGGCACCGGTCGGCTGCTCGGCGCCACTAATAGGGAAGAAATTGCGGCCAATTAGCCTTCCTAGAGAATGCATACTTAGATTCTCAAGTAGCTGTTGTGTCTTCAATCCACTGCATGAATTTATTCTGTAAATACATCCTCGGAAATAGTGTTTGAATGCGAAATACTGGGTTTATCGAGCAATGTCACAACACGCGTACCATCTGCGGCACTGCTGTCTGCAGAGTTTAACGCGTCGAGGACGGGAAATGAGGGAGCTTTGCGTTGCGCCGTTTGGAGACGCGACATGTCGTGGTGGTGCGGTGATGGCCTGCTGATGGCCAGATGCTGCCGATATTTGTACACACCAAACACTTTCCTTATTCGGGGGTAGGGTACCCCGTGGGAACGTTGGTCAAGATCTTCCGATCAAGACCCTCTTGGATTGCTCACCCCTTGCCAAAGAGGAAGAAAATAAAATAAAAGATGTTCTAACTTGGTTCTAACGGTCCGGTAACGGTGATCGCTCTCTCCGCTTGGATGACCTGCATAAACTTTCCTCCGATATGGGGTACTCCTGAGCCTCCTGATCAGTGCCAGTGTCCGACGTGAATTCTCCAGCTGATTCCCCTGTCCTTATTATTCAACGATTGGGCGCCCGGCCTATTTTTTCTCACCGCCACAGTTGGCGCCTTAAAGTCTACCCGAGTACCGCATGCACGGCATTGTGTAGTAGTTGCGTGGCTCAGCTGTTTATGGCGATTCTTCCTCGCGGTATGTTCTATGTCATTATCAACCCACGACGATCTCGAGGATATAAGAACGGCCAGGAAAAAAATTACAACTCATACTCTGCTTCAATGCTGTATTTCTCCCTTGTATCTACGCTCCCCGACAGCACGGCTTACGACCACATTATCGGTGGCGGCGGCACAGCTGGGTTAACCCTCGCCGCGAGATTGTCGGAAGACCCACACGTCACTGTCTATGTTCTCAAGGCCGGTGGTGAGTTCTCCAACACTTCAGACTGATGTTTTTTTTCTCTTAGCGGCGTCGGAAAGTGGGCATTTTCTTCGACATTATCCCTTCTCATGAACTTGAACTTCTTCCTCGAGCTCTACATAATAACTGAAGCACCGCTGGTGGATAGGGTCAAGTCGTAAAAACCTCGACCCATTTTAAACGTTACCCGCCGGCGGAACGCAGAGGTTATATTCAAATAAGAGTCGTGTTTCCATCGAGCTCGATTATTGGAGTTGATGCAGTGATGCCTCGGGCATCTCTCGGCCACAGCCCCGGGCATTGCTCGGGCAAGCCGCCAGCAGGTAGAATAGTGGGGCTTAATCCCGCGCACCACCGCCCGTCTTTGTAAGAGCCTCGGGCATGCCTCGGCCTTGTAGTATATAAGTAGCACATTTTCTATGTAAAGCTCAAGCGTTTGCAGAGCTCAGCCAAAAGTTCAATATCATTTCTATATTTATAACTCTTATCTGTCTGATTCCTCGACCATAAAACCCAACATCGATATTGCTCATGCGTACATGCATGCAAGAATTTCCACAAAGAATTTCATTTCAAATCACGAAGGTATTATTTGTTCCCACGGTTGATGTTCTTTCAACCTCCTGATATAAAGTGATTACAGTACTAGTAGCTTGGTATTAACAATATTTACTCTATGAATGAAGGTTATATTCGACGGTGGGAAGATCCCGGTTCATGGGAAGAGTGATGAGTACGACTCAACTGTCTAAAAATACTTTCTTCCTGCAGAAGCGCGCTTGGTTTCCCGCTCTCCACTATGCGCCCAGCATCAAGGACGATGACTTGGTCAAAGTCCTTGATATTTTCCAAGCGGTGCACGATGACCAACATGGTACAGTCTTGGAACGACGACCTGATAACATTTTGAATGATGGCGTCCGTCTCCGGGTCGATGTTTGCCGTCACTTCATCGAAGATGGCGAGCTTGCTTCCACACAGAAGGGCACGAGCCATTGCAAGAAGCTGCAGTTGACCCTGCGATAGGGCCTGCCCACTGGGCGTTAGCTCATAATCGAGAGCACCCTCAAAAGCGGTTATGGTGGGTTTCAACTACCAAGCGCCGTGTTTCAGTGTTTTTTTTCTGAGGAAGCACAGGACAGCGTACCTGGACGGCTTCGAGGGCGGCCCAGATTTCTGCATCCGTATTTCTGCCGGATATATCGACATTTTGGCGGACAGTACCGGCTAAAACGAAGGGAGATTGTGCAATGTAATTGATGTGTTTCCTCAGGTGGTACTTGGAGACATCCATGATATTGACATCGTCAACTAGACGCAATCAGTATTCGCCAGATTATACGGTCGTTGAGGTATTACTAACTGTATATATTGCCTTCCGTATGCAGAGCACGCAAAAGCGCTAATAGGATTGTTGATTTCCCTGCAGCTGATCGTCCCACCAACCCCAGCTTTTTCCCGGCCGGAACGTGGAATGATATTCCATGAAGAACCGGCTGCCCATCCGCTGTGTAGCGGGCGAAGACATTGGTGAATTTCACGTCGCCCTTGAATGGCCAAACTCCCTGGGGTGCCGGACCCGAATTGGAACGTGTGTCTTGCTCGGGGGGTAGATTTGAATACTGTAGGTTGCGCTCCAGCGCAACCGCAGACACCTCCAGCTGCGTCCAGCTCGTGAGCATCAGCGTTATGGTGTCCTGGAGCGACACCGCCTGCGTTAATCCGACGGCAAGCAAGCCAGAGTTGATATTTCTACGGGTCGCTACGGCAAGTATTACGATTGCGGTGTTGATTGTGGCAGTCATTACTCCGATGCTAGAAGCGAACCAGACCGATGCTATAGTAGTCAAATAGAAGGGTCGCTGGGATCCAGTAAGGAGGGTAGTATTGGAGTTTGTGACGCGCTTCTGGGCGTGGGCGGCGCGAATGGTTAGAGTCCGTTCAAGTCCACTGTTTCCTGAAAAAGTGTGTACAACGGAGCTTTGCTCGCAAGATCCGAGCGACGCAATCTTTTTGCAGTGGCCTAATTGACGCGAAAAGTCAGAGAGGGGAATACTGCCTTGAATGACCTTTGCTCACCAGGTAAAATTTCTGCACAAAATACGCAATACCAATCACAGTTGCGACTACAAGAGCAAGTACGGCACGGAGATGATCATGAGAATAGCACTACCCACGACGCGCATCAGTTGATACCCAAAATCGTAGAAGCTGATCGGGAAAAGTTCGTCTAGTACGAACATATCCTATGGGGGCGGAATCAGATTTGAACTGTGGATAACTTCACTGCTTTCACTTACCTGGCTAAAGCGGCTGATGATTTGTCCCGGATGTGTTGTGCTGAAAAACTCGATCGACGCTTTCATTAGGCCCGAAAACAACCCAGAATGAAGGTTAGCTGATGCCCGAAGCGAGACCCCCATGATGACATAGTAGAAGAGCGCGGTGATTGCGATGCTGTAAAACACTTCAAAGATCGCATAGCTTCCTAGGAAAACACCCGTTTTGCTCCGGGCCTCGCGCGCCGAGTGCGTGTCGTTGAACGTGCTCCAGACCTGGAGGAACACGGGGGTGGCTATTGAATGGCGATAGCGAGAAATAGGAGAATGGCATATAGAGTCATCCGGGTCCATCCGACTGAGCGCATATAGTGCAGGTATGTCTTGGTCGTGGTGGGGATAGAGTCAGATTCGACCGGCGTCTCATCTGATGCATTTTCGCCAGATTCTTCCAATTTCTGACACTCCATCGGCGCTCTATCGACCAGGATTTCCTCGCTATCGAGAGAGTCGAGCCGGCGGACGTTTTCTCGAATGAGATCCCCGGTTACGTTGTCTGTAGCAAGAAACTCCAAATATGTCCCGGACTGTACTTCGCCCTGTTCGTGAAGTGCTATGATCCAATCGGAGTGCCTGAGCTGGGCAACTGAAGGTTGAACCACATTGCATAAGCGTTGGTTCAAATTAAACACAACCCCAACTCACGTTGATTGGTTGCCATTGCCACTGTTTTACCGCGCAAAAGGCCCTCGGTGCCAAACAATGCGAAGAAAATTGAATTTGAGGTGTGACTATCCAGCGCAGCGAAGACATCATCCAGCACGACCACTTCAAGCCGCGAGTAGACTGCTCTGGCAAGTGCCTGTAGGATTCAACGTCATTTTACATGTAAGCTTGTAAAGAAGAAAAAATGGCGCACAACTCTAGCTTTTTGTCCTCCGCTCAGGCCTCGTGCCAATACCAGATCACCGCCAGGAGTTAGCCCAAAATCGGTTTCGAGCGCGCACGCTGAAAGAACGCGGGCATACCAATCTTGGTCCATAGCGGAGGCAAAAACAATATTGTCTCGGACGGATAGGCTGCCCTGGAGCCAAGGATTCTGTGAACAATATGCAATCCCTCGACGAAATTCGGGGGGGAAAAAAGCACGTCCAGAGAGGATGTCGGTTTCTCCGAGAAGGGTTGCCAGCAGAGTCGATTTTCCCTGCAATAAAATATTTAAGAGAGAGAAAGCGGAGCGTGTACTAGTGACCGCACTTACGGAAGCGACACGACCGATGATCATGGTTAATTGTCCCAGACAAATTTTAGTGTCCAACCCGTCGAGGACGACCTTATCTCCCCAAGCGATACGCGCAGCATGAAGGCTGAGTGTTTCCTCCCCCTCGTCACGGGCAGGGACCGACAACAGCGAGCTGGCGCTGTTGGGGAGGTGAAGAAAAACAGACTGCGGCTTCTCCAATTCCAACACACTTGGATCGAAAACTTTGGGAGCATCCAAGTTACTCAAGTGCCGATCGCCGTAATGCTTGTAATCCGGGCTGCTGAGGAATTTTTCGATTCGCTGCACACTTACGTATGCCTGTGATTTGATGGACCATCAGTTAATCGAAAATACTACGAACATTTGGTTCAAACCTGGGTGACGGCCGGCAGACCCTGCCCTATAACAAAGAGGCTCGCACTGATAATTGTGAGGGTCGTGTATGCTGTGAAGAGTCGGGCCGTTGATAGTGGCGGGACATGCCCGAGGAAAGAGAAGATCGAATATGTTCCTAGAGTGAAGAGGGAAAGAAAGTTCAGGGTGGTGCTTGTCAGAGCCACGACAATGGCGAAACGGTCCCAGAATTTTTTGCGTGCCCCTAGCTCTTCCGTTCGTGTCGCACGAACGCGATTTTCCATTTCAGTTTCCAGGGCGGCAAGTTTTATACCATTTATCTGGCGAAGGATGCTGGTAACAAGGCGTACACGTTTGTCGCAAAGGGCAGTGATATTCCCTTCCAGAGGGCCAATTTTTCGGGATAGAAGTGGTGTAAGGATAATGACGAGGAGAATTATGGGGAGAGCAGCAACGAGCGGACCGAGCCCCAATTGGGAATGCAATATGTAGAGGCCGAGGATGATGATTATAAAACTGGTCCAAATTTCTGTTGCGCACAGAATTAAAAATGAGTAGACACAGAGCCAACTGACACGCACGATGGCAGAGATCCAGATGTGTAGTGATCCTTTCAACGTCCGAGCTCATCAAGTTCAGTGGATCCCCTCCTGTTGCATCGGTCACGCTGCCCGCGCGTAGAACCAGAGCTTTCCTGAAGATGCTTTCGATGAGCGCGCCTCGTATGTACGCTCCAGTCTTGGCGAGGGAATACAAATAGAGGCTTGTGGCGCCGGAAAGCACCAGGAATACTAATGTAAACACTCCAGCGAGTGCCCACCCCCACTGGCTTGGTTGGGGCCTCGATCCAAGCGAGTACGACGAGACGAACTTGATCGCCGCATTCAAAGCAAGGGTTGCACAACTTGAGCCAAGGCGCGTAGCAGGGCAGGTGGTACTGTGCTGAGGAAATTCGGATAGAATGCACAGAAAAGGGCGCGGACTAGGAGTGGATGGGATGGATGTTGTTCCCTGCATGGTTCGTTGTGTAAGTAGTGGCAGCGTTAATCGGAAATTTCTCACATCTCCCGATCCCATGCGAGTTTGAACCGTAGATAGAGTTTGGTGCAGTCCATTTCCGGATGTAACTCGTAATCTATATCAGCGTCCCCTCGACGGCCTTTCCACATCAAGGGTAACGCCCACAGCACAAACAGGTGATGGAAGAGGCCATCGCCTTCCGAGAGTCGGCCAACGACTCTTTGACCCGGAATACTGAGAGCGATTACAACAAGACTGGTTGCGCTGAATGATAAGAGGAAAACCGCGGACGTAGAACGGCCACCATCGAGGATGAAGGTACGAAGGGGAGCCGTTTGAAGGATCAGACTGATGAATTGATATAGGCCAAGAAGAAATGCCGTCGTTTTGGAGGTAATAGCGGCCAAGCCAAGGATGACGAATAAGCTCTGTATGATGTCGGTCGGGATCCACGTGTACCAACCTCGCGACTCACAGACGAGGCTAGCATCAATGCTAATGCGCTGGTAACGAGATGGACCGTCGAGGTGGGAAGGCTGGGTGAAGAGGTCAGCCATAATATAAGGCTCGAAACGCCGGCACAAAGCAGCAAGACGAAGGACAGAAGAATGCCGATAGAGCGGGGATCTTTGGCGATCCTCGTATCGAATTTCCTCCAGGGCTTTGCAACCCATATGTAAGGCGCAGCCACAAAAATAAATACGGCAGAGGGGAGGATCAACAGGATCCTAGTGTGAGTGAGCCAAGAACACCGGGCAGTCTCTGACCACGTACGATGCCTCAAAAGTAACAGTAAAATCGAAAGATCGACATGGAGATTGGGGTCCCTTTTATGTTTTTAGCACGAGACATATCTCTGGTCGCATACACTCACAAAATGAGAATCAGCCAAACACAAAGCCGATGTCAGAGACCTCGAGCAAACGGGAGCTGGGGCGGTCATTGCACGAAGCCTTGCGGTCAGATGAAACCTGCCACGGTTTGACGAAGGCCTCACCTTGGCCTCACCATTAATAACGCTCCGGTCCAGTTCCGAAACGTTGGGTCTGTTTTTAGGCCGATTACGCGGGCGCAGAAATCGAACGGTGAACCTAAATCTGTACCAGCGATCAAACACGATTCTAATGGCCGTCGGAGTTCACGGAGCACTGTAAATCAAATTCAAAAGGTGAAAAAGGCCAAACCCTAATACTTACAGGATTAATTTATAGTGACAGTCGTGAATTTAGCTCCCAGACCAAGATAGGTGGGTCGCATGCGTTCACAGCTCAGAGTGGCTTCGCCATTTAGGAATTACGGCGCGGGAATCTAGCAAAGTTTGAAGCACTCCATGGCCAAGAACTCGGAACTATTCAACCAATCCGAGAGCATCTACAGATCCCAAGCACAGGTACAAACTGACGCCGGTTAGACTGGCAGTTCAAATCTTGGGATGTTTCACCCCAATTGGATGCATTTCCGAGGCCTAGACCTTAGGAACGAGCAGGACTACCTCCGGGTCCGCAATAGTACGGAGTAAATCATAGGGTTCAAAAACTGTGCCACCACGCTTATATGGTAACCTAGAAGACGCGAGGCTGGCCGAAAGCGAATAGTATCCGACTGGTTGCTGGGCCAATGGTGGAGCCAACGTCTGTTTCTGTGGGACGAGACTCCGGAGAAAGGACCCAAGAGAAGCAGGCCGGATCAATGTTGATCCGGTCTCTCAGCGCCGCAACCACAATTCCTCGTCGCGTGGAACTCCAAAATCAAACCTGTCGGCGCGGCTGGACCTCTCAACGGTGATACTCTAAATTCAAAGGTTTTCTGCAGTCTAAGAAGCTGTTTTGGTCGCTTGGAAATAGGCGACTCGGAGCTAACGAACGAGAACGAACGGCTCGCCATCAGACACTGTATTTCTTCCAGGATTTCAGCCTGAGTTGACCGTTCTCATAAGACCGTGGTCACCGTATATTAACCCTACGTAAGTCGAAAGAAATATGTCGTCACGAATACTTAGCTTCGAGCGGCGAGGCTGCTATCAACGCGACAGTGAGGAGACCTCAAAATCCCCCGCATTATTTAATCTCACTTCACAGGCACAATATTTTAACCCTTGGCGTATCTCTCAAGGTGAAATGATACAGTTATGTATATAATTATTGGGGGAGCAAAAACAGAGCAGACTCAATTGTGAACCTCTCGCGCGATTACGATGTCCGCTACGGATCATATCCAGGTATGCCCTCACCAGAGTCCAGTTTGGTTTACCCCGAGGGGGATATGTCTCTGAAGTGTATTGGCAGCGTCATTATTGACGCCACAGGAGTAGCCTGTCGGATAAACACTCGCATGGCGCTGAAGGATATTTTTCTACCCGGAGGAACCCGCGGCGGCTTTTATTTCGGGCGCGACGAGAGCTATCGCCGAACCTCCGACTCACAGACTTGTCGGTCACCATTAGGCCACATCTGGTCGCAGTCCTGGGTTGCCAAATTTATATATCGCGCTGGCAAAGTAACTCGTCCCCTGGACCCTCCCTTCAGCCGTAGATGAAAGTCTGTTCGAACCTATGCACAGGGCGGCATATATATTAGATGCTACCGCCAGCCAGGCGCAGGGTTGCTGTGCGCCAAACCCGCTTGGTTGCCCTCGAATTAAAAATACGAACCTAGGCACTGACACTGACCGAGTTCCTGAACCAGAAATACACCCGGTGATCACGAAACAAATCCTGTTCCGCCAAGGAGCTATGGGGTTTGAACCATTGACAAGACATTCACTTAACGGTTGAGCCATCTAACCCTTCCTGAGTCTTGAGCTCAAAGTCAATTTCCGCCCTCGGAATTCTCTGCCAAGCGAATGCTTTTAATTCGGACGAGTCTATTTTAGCAATTGCGGTCCGACGAAATTCACTTCAATTTTTATTTTTCAATGTATCATTCTTGGATGTTTCACCGCGGTCGGCCCTGGCTTGAATTTCAGAAGGGCCCCACCCTTTTTAAAAATATAGAACATTTTATTCGACTCTTGTCACTGAATGTCCGGGCGCCTCAGGATGGGCGTTCCGTAGGCTCGCTCAGAATAAGGCTCACATCTCGAAATGCATTAAACCGAGTGGGTTTACAGGGATGTTACCATGTCGTACACTCTGCACGCCGCCGCGTCCAAAATATAGTCGCGCGGGAAGCCAAAGAACTTCAAAGCTCGAGTATGCATAAGGAGCGCCATTTCTGCCTGATTTAGAATCTCGCGAAGCGTTCCTATGGTTGGTGCGGCGGAGCGCTGAGATATATCCAACACCGCGTTCTTGGCGTTTTTAACGAAATAACCGGCGGCCTGCATCTAGGGCGCCATCGCAGACCAGTGAGCACTGAATTGTTTCGTCCCGTGATGCCCACATTAATCACGTAACATCGCAAGACAGATTAGGCTTGTCTGATTGGGCGCTCCACCTAATTATTGCCCAAATTGAGTCTGGATTCACAGGCACCCCAAGGCAAGTGCCTGGCAAGGGCGGAGGGTCGTGTATCAAAGTCATGTATCAAGGCGAGACGTCCGTATGAACATCAGGAAACCCTCGTACACAGCCCAGCCAATTGCGGAGCTTAGGATTTTGCGCGACATCCGGAGGGAAACTCCGTCAAAAAACCCAGCCGCCCCCCGTTGCTGGAATAATGTGAGCGAAGCAGACAGAAGGATGCGCCCACTCACGATCCAAATGGTTCTCACTGTCCGATAAAAACCATGGTATCGGTCTTCGGTGCGGACTTGAACCTTTGTCTGCACATTCATTTCATGAGCGGACAAGAAGAAAAAATATGCATGGCTAATACCTTGATGACGTCGAAAGGGTGCGTTGCTATCGTGGCAATCGCGCCGGCGGAGGCAGCGGACGCTGTATGCATCACAGTGGACTGCGCATCTGATGTTGGACGGAGGACAGACGCTGATTAATACAGTAAGAAGAGAGAACGGTTTTACAGGGAGCAAGTTTACCTGACTGCCTTTTGATGCCCTCATATAACACGACAAATATTCCCGCATACGGGGCATCTCGTAACGAAGATGCGAAAAATCCACGGAACAGCTCGGAAGGACCGAGTCGAGCTATGGACAGAAATGCGCCAGTCAGACTCGTATACGCGTACATGTTACTCTGAACGAAGGGGGGATAATCAGCACAAAAAACGCAGCATGACTGCATGTGGTAGACCTCGTATCGCGCTTTTAAAACGGAGAATGGATTCAGGAGAAACCCAACGGCCACGCGCGTTGTAGCACCCGCAATAAGATTCCCCTGGCTTGTCAGCTTGGGCAGAACAGACGCATTCCGGGCGTCCGATGAACGAACTGGAGCAAAATACGGTGAAGTGGCCATAACTGTCCGTAATTGAGTTAAACTTGTCATATATAACGCGACTCCAGGGACATTCCTGAAATGGCGCGTGAAATAATGACAAGGAGTTGCAAAAATGGAGCCTGCCTGGCCAGAGTCGCGTTCGTACCGCGCCATAGACCAATGACGCCCTGGGAAGCAACAATTTGCTGTATGGTTTTCAGAAGGGTGGTGGTATTTCTGGGCAAGTCAAGGAATTTAATCATTTCCAGAGCGGAAAGAGTGGCACCTTGCGGTCACCGTCCCATCTCCCTGCTGCAGGCGCGTCTTAAGCAGATCAACTGCCCGTGTGTGAACGAATGACAGAGGACCAGGGGAGTGGCACATACACGGCTGGAGGCACATAGTTGAGGCAAAACCAGACAAGGCGCCTGAATGTCGAGAAGCTCTTCATCTAGGGCGTCCGCGGGATGTACGAAAGCGCTGACCAGAGAACAGCTGCTGCCCAACATTGCTCATAAGTATGAAGCCAAGAGATTCGCGTTCGTGAGGGAGTTGTATTCGGTTCTCCAACCTCAAATGTCACGGTCGCTGTGACACTCGCTTCGACCTCCCTCAATGGCGACCCAGACGGCCATTATCCCGACGGGATCCAAGGGCTCTAAACAGCTGCGCGCGTGCCTCCTGTGCTCCCTCATCCAGCACCCCCTCGACTTCCGAAAATACGGCTGCCCAAACTGCGAAGAGCTGATGCAGGTATGCCTGCGACACTGACTGGCGTTTCCCCCTTGCGTCCCGCCCAGCCCATTTATCCTCTTCCGTGCAGATGAAAAACTCCGGCGATCGCGTAACAGTGTGTACTACCACCCACTACGACGGGGTCATCGCCGTCATCAACACGGAGAAGAGCTGGGTCGCAAAATGGCAGAGAACATGTCAGTTGGGACCCGCGCGTTCGTTTGCTTTTTCTGACTTGCGCCCGTAGCAAAATACGTCCGGGGAATGTATGCTATTCGCGTCAGAGGTCGCATTCCGGAGGACGTGGAACATGAGCTTGAGAATCGCGGTATCAGGTACCGACCCCGAGACCAAATGGACCAGGAGTAGCGACGAGCGCTCGTTCTTTCCCCGTTGTACATATAATACTTGTATCATTTATAGAATATCGATGTTCCGTATACATTGGGTGGATGGTGTACAGTGCGCTAAAACATTATTCTACAAGCACCTAGAAGTTGCATAATATATCTGACCGGTCAAAGCAGCTCGTGCAGAGCCCTGTCGTACTGGTGGGGAAGGTGGGCACTTCAAAGCATCGTCAGCGAGCGTTCTTTATGAATCGACAAGCCGCTTGCCTGAGCATATCTCTTGCGAAGACGATCTGGGAAAACACCTTCTCCGCATCCAAGACCTCAAACAGTCTCAGTTTGTCCGGAGCGCTGTCCGAGTTTGCCGTCTGGCGGTGAGCGGGAAAAAAGTCATTGTCCCGCATGGCCCAAAGCACCCGCCCGGGGGGCACCATGTTCGCCATGTGCATATTGGCCTCCAGCGTCTTCCGGACGGAGACGAACTGCAAAACCATCAGGGAAACAAGTTAAAAAGAAAGACAACAGTAGCGCACCCAGTGAGGATCGTCTGGAGTCCCCGAGCCCGCTTTCCACTGCTTCGCACGCGAAGTGACCGCGGTGTACCCCGCACCCTCGCTCGCCGTCCTGCCGCCCTTGGCCTCGTTCCCGTCGCACAACCACATGGCAGCAGCGCCCAGATCTCGTATGGCCCCTAGAGACAGGCGAGAGACGACATCATGGGAGTACACGAACGACACGATTAGTTTATCCGCCAGCTTGCCTAACGCGGCGTCTATTAGGGAGCTAAGCGCTAGTCAGACGAGGCAAGGACGAATGAGCAAACGCGCACTTACGGAGGAGCGAAGCAGTAAACGGAGACGCGACGATCGATGGGGAGCCCGCTGGATTGCACCGTGAGACATGTCTTGGGATCTGCCCACATCTATAAAAGGTCCTGAGCGATTGGCGTTTAAATCGAAATATTACCTACCAGACCAAGCAGACCAGCGACGCCGGCGCCAAGACTATGCCCGCAAAGAACGAGCTCTGTCAGGACTGTGAGAGACGAACACAAAGGGCAAGAGCCGAGCGTACCATAGTCTGGGTTATGAAGGAGCGCTTCGTGAACAGCCAGCTGCACAGGCTTGCCGACGCCGCCCATCGCACGAGCCATTCGAAGCATACCTCCGTGAGCATGATGTCGCGATGAATGTGATGACGACGCGGCGGACGCAGCACCGGTAGGGAAGTGGGCTTGTGGCCTGCCAGTAGGAAAGATGAATTGGCCGGGGAGAGGGGTCTCATCTGCTTCCGATGTTGCTGTGGTAGCTGGCTCAAACTCCTCTTCCTCACAGGTAAGATCAACAGCGATCTCATTGAGCGACATTGTGCCTAAGGAGGCTCATGAACATCATCGAATTATCCTGACAAGGAAACAAACAAACCTCGAAGCACCAGGACGATCTAGGGCCGACTATGGTGTTAGTCTCTTTCAAATAGACACTTGTTATGCCCGCACCTGGCACCGACTGTGGTCCGTAAGAACCTAGATACAAGTCAGATACGATGAAGCGCGCATGTCAAGAAAAAAGGAATCACCCAAAATCGAGGCATCAGGTGCTCCGCCCCGATTTTCGCGGTCGCGCGCATCTTCTCCTTGATGTCCTTGTCCGCCTTCTCCTCTGATGTATTTGCATACCCCTCGAAGATCTCGTGGTCGTGTTTCCCAAGTAAAACATCCCACCACGAATACTGGGGGTCGCCCAATCCAGCGGGTGCATCAAACTCAGGAAAGTCGCCAGCGGCTTCGGCCTCGGAGGCGTCGATGGCCTGCGCGAGGTGGGCCTCCTCTACGACCTTCTCTGAGGCCGAATTGCCCGTTGTCGGGCCGTGGGCAGCGGTCAGAGATACGCCGAAGAACAACAAGCTCGCGCCTCCGTAACCGGCCAGCACGAGCTTGGAAAGCCGCCGCAGTGTCGCCTTGAGCTGGGCGTTGGTCATTGTCCGGGGCTCTGGGGCAATCGTGGGGCGTTTGGATGCGGGGCCTCGGCCAGTCGTCTTTCCTTTATTGAGGGTAAAGAAAGATTGAGCGCGCAGTGGAGAGGCCTCCCCGATGTCCGCGACAATGAGCTGGCCTCTGTTTCCGGGGAATATGACATCGGAAGTAACGCGCACGCGGGAGCCTCTGAAATTCAGAGTCAGTAGAGGCGCATCTGAGGCAGAATCAGACACGGACCGGCGCGCTCGCATGATCGAGTCAAAGCTCTTCGGGACATCCTTGACATGGATCTCCCGCATATTCTCCAGCCACCTCTTTTCGTCCCACTCCTGGGTGACGCCCTGGAGCGCCACCCACGCGACAATAGCCCTCGCTATCTGCGTTATGCCAAACTGCTTCTCGGGGAGACTTTCTCCCGCCGCGGGCTCCTTCAATTCCCGCTTGACGAGAGTGATGAACGACGAAAGGGAGAAGGAGGCCTCGCTGCTCCCGGGTATTATGGCGCTGAGGAGGTTGATGGAACTGTGGGCCGCCAGCAGCGACGTGCTCGTTATGTATTCGCTAAGGAATATGGGGGCCAGCGCTATTTGCTCCGCAAGCGAAAGCACCGTCGAAACGGCACTGCCGATAGGTCGAACGACAGGGAGGCCACCGAATAGCGTATGATCGACGACGGTGGTGGTAATCCCCACCGCGGTAGACGCGATGCCGCGAGTGACTGCGAAGCCGAGTCTAGTGCCAGTCTTGACTGCGGAAAAGGTGAGGGAGCTCGCATATGAGGCCAGGTCTATTCCCTGGCGACTGTATGTATCCCATGCCTTTGACATGGTAGTGAGCGTTTAGTCGTCGTAGAGCATGAGGCGAAATAGTTCAGCTTGGCCGCACGTTGTCATGTGAAATTCGATAAAAAGAAGCACAAACACAACTCCGCCTACATCCCGAATTGGAAAACTCGGAAAAACAGCGGTTTGAGCTGCGACTCTCGCAATCTCATCCCATGCAACGTGATTCATGGGAGAAAAAAGTTCGACTGCAATACAAGTACAAGGGGATAAATAGACCATTGATAAACAACGTCTCCGCAGTAAGAGATCCATGTAAGTAGATAGCGTAAGATACAATCTAGAGTAGAGTAATTCAGCACAGCAGCAAGCACACCAGACAGGCAAGAAGGAATCAAGTAGGAGCACAACACACAAATACAAGACGCCACTAACCGCCGCCGCCCGTTGTGCGCCGCCGTCGTGTCGTGCGCTTGGCCGGCGGCTCGGGCGCAGAGGACGGTGTGTCCGTCGGTCCGCCCTTGCGCTTGAGCGTCGAATTGGACATCGCAGGCGTGTTATTGTTTGTCGTCGGCGTCGACGCCGACGCCGCACCCTTGCTCGGGATCGTCTTGTGCTGCTTCTGGGGCGAATTATGCGCGGACGGCGGGGCGTTTTGGGGGGAGCTCATCGAGGACGACGGTTGCGCGGAGGCGGGGTTCGTCACGGAGGGCGGGGCGCTGGAGTACAGGGTGGTGTTTTGGGTGGAGGGGATGGTCGATCCCTGAAAGTAGGGATTCCCGTTGAAGCCATTCATCAAAGCAAGCTGGGGCTGTTCCTCTCGGATTTTGTCCGCGAACGACTTTAATGCAGCTGGTGAAGGAATCTTAGCGCCAAGTTCGGAAAGACAAGCGCTAAAAACGCACAAAGCGGCCCCACGTCCTGGTCTTTCGCGAACGATATCAGATCCGCCATCTGCCCAACACTCTCCGCCAACTTGAAAACAAACAGTAATTAGCTGGGTCGAGCATGAGAATTCCGACACACTGACCTCGAGACACCGCATCGTCGCCTGCGGTATGCCAAACGCATTAACCGGCTCGCCCGGTATGGACCCATTCTCGATCAGCAGCCTGGGCTCATCCCACTTCTTCTCCTCGTCCCCCGCCCCATTCACCGCCAGCGCCGGCTCCTCCGCCTTTCTTGGCCCCGCAATCGACTCGAGCGAAATATACTTGTCGTGCGAGTGCGCGTCAAACTCAAAGTCGTCAAACTTGAGCACGTACGGCGGCGCGCCGCTGTTTTGCATCGCCCCGGGCTGCGGGTGCGGCGCAGGCGAGCAGATGACGAGGTGCGCGGTGAGCGGGCCGCGCAGCGTGACGATATGCCCATTGTTGTACCGGTACGTCCACACCGCGGTGACGCACTCGACGATCGCGTGCCCCGGCGCATACACCCGCTCGCGCGCGCCGTCGAGCGTCAGCGACATGGACTTCACTCCCGACTGGGTCGTCACAAGAAAAAACCGGGGCAGAATGGGAACACCGATTTCTACACGTGGGTCAGATTCGTGAGCTGCGAGGACACGGTGCGACGCACCAAAGGGCTTGGCCTCGTTTTTCATGCTATCCCTCCATAGCGTCAGCTTCATAATCGCCTTGGGCGTAAAATACTCCCGTATCAGATTATCCCAATACGAAAGATTCAATTTTTGGCTCTGCGACAAGTCAGTAAACCACGCGAGGTGCCGAACATGCAACCGTGACTCGCCTGAATATGAGGCGCATCCGAACTAAGCAGCCCACTAAATTGCATCACGCGAATCAGTCCCTGCCCGTACCCGATCGAATACGTCTGAGCGCTCGTCGCCGGAGCCCGCGGGATGCTCGTCAGACTCGCGTTGGCGTCGGGCGGCGAGGCAGACGCAGACCTGAGCGTGCCGTCCGAGCCCGTTGCCTGGGGCGTTTGCGCTTGCTGGGGCGGCCGCGGGGCGATAGGCTGCTGGTGCGACGTCGAGCCGGAGCTCTGCGGCCGAAGGTTCGGGTGTTGGGGCTGCTGCTGTGGGGGTAGGCGCCCGGGCGGGAGGAGTCCTGGGTTATTGGGAAGTCCCGGTTGCTGCGGGGGCCGCGGGGTATGCGATGGCCCAGCGCCAGACAGTGGCCGGCCGGGTGGCTGCTGGGGCTGAGGCTGCGATTGCGGGCGTGGGGGGTGGGTGTTCATGGGGTCGGAATGGTGCGGCGAGTGGTGTTGCGGGGGCTGTTGCGGCGGGGAGTGCTGCTGCTGCTGCTGCTGCTGCAGACCGGGGTGTTGGTTGTTGTGGGACAAGGGACGTGGCGGAGGCGCCATGCTGAAGGGGTAGCTGTTCTCCGCAACGCCTCCGTGCTGCTGCATCAGTTGTTGAGCAGGCGTAGGCGGGAATCCGCCAGTGCGGGGGGTACCAACAGGCGGAGGGAAAGACTCGGGCATGCTGAGCGGAGGTGTGGGGGAAGTACCGAACGTGAACTGACCATTAACCGGCATGGTTCGCGGTGGGTACTGGTTTTGTTGCTGCTGGAAATTTACAAACATCTCCTCCGACATTTGTGCACGATTGAGCGGGGGATGAGAGGGCCCTTGCCCGGGCATCATTACGGGGGTGCGCGCGCGCGGAGAGGCGGACTGGGGAGGTGGCGCGGCGGGATTTTGGAAGCCATTATGAGGCATCCCGCCGGGATGTGGAGGTTGGTTGAGCGACGCGGGCTGGGACAGGCTGTTCATAAGATGCTGCTGCTGCCCCGCCGAGCCCGTGCGGACGAGGCCTGCGTTCTGGGGATTCCCCGGCTGGCGCCCCATCATGGCCAATTCCATTTGCTGTTGCTGCCGCTGCTGTTGTGCGTGCTGCTGCTGGGCGGCCATGCGCATCTGCTGCTGGTGCTGGTGGTGCATCTGCTGCTGCTGCATTTGTTGCTGCATCATCTGGCCGTTGAGCCCGCCACCGAGGCCCGGATTGAGTGCTGCCGGATTGGACACCACGCGCCGCATTCCCGCGGGAGTCTGCATCATGTTGGGTGGGAATCCCATGCCGCCCTGCATCTGGGGGTTGTGGAGGCCCGCGAGATGGGCGGGGACGCCGGCAGGGTTCATGGGCTGTCTGGTGCCGGGGCGTATCATCATGCCGCGGGGGATGCCTGGGTTGGGTCCTGGGGGAAAGCGCATGTCTGGGCTGCCCTGGAGCATCCCCATGGGGGGATTTGGGCCGTTTGGATTGCCCATGTGCTGTTGAGGCCCGCCCGGCTGTTGCTGCATGAAGGCGGGGTTGTTGAGGCCGATCATGTTTGGAGTCATGCTTGGAGGGGGTTGCGGGCGCAGCATTGGGTTCATGAAGTCGAGGTCTGAATTAGAGAACTCGGGGGCCTCTGTGTGTAGGTATGAGCCGGACGCTGACATGCATGGACTGGGCTCAAGATGCCGCGAAAAAGCGAGGAAACTCGAGAATCTGCGGGATCGAGCGGACTATAGGCAACAAGCAGACCAGGAGCACGGTGAGCGGCGAGCAAGGGCGGCCGCCGAGCTAGTCGTCCAATGCGGCGTGGGGGCGCTAAGCTGAGGCTCGTTTGGGCTCGTTCCCACGTGCTGTCCCTTCAACAAACACCGCGATGGTCAGAAAATTAAAGTACCACGAACAAAAGCTCCTCAAGAAGGTCGACTTTTTGAACGTAGGCCTCCTCACTGCCTGCCCCAGTGTCAATCTTTTCACACCGCTTTGCAGTGGAAACAAGATGCCAATCTCCGCGAAATAAAGGTAATGCGCCGCTATCACATCCAGGACCGCGAAGATTATCACAAGTTTGTTCGTTTCGTGTCGGCATTGTGCAGCCCTTTATCTTTTTTTTCTTTGCTCCAGGTACAATAAACTATGTGGCTCCTTGCGCTCGTTTGCGCACCGCGTCTCGTTACTTCCGGCACAGGACCCGTACCGCGCTCGCATGGAGGGCCAGCTGCTCTCCAAGCTCTACGACATGGGCGTCCTCAACACCTCCGCAAAGCTCAGTGACGTCGATAATAAGCTCACCGTCGCCGCCTTTTGCCGCCGCCGCCTCGCGGTGTTCATGTGCATGTCGAAAATGTCCGAGACCGTCAGCGCGGCCGTAAAATTCATCGAGCAGGGGCATGTTCGCGTCGGGCCCGATACCATCACCGACCCCGCGTATCTGGTGACAAGGTGCGCGCGGAAACGCATGCTTTATGTGTCTTCTCACCGTTTGTTCGCAGACACATGGAGGACTTTGTCACCTGGGTCGACACCTCAAAACTAAAGCGGACGATTATGAAGTACAACGACGAGGTGTGTTTTCCTTTTTTCGCGTCTTTGCGCAGAGGCTGATGAGCCTTCTAGCTCGACGACTTTGATCTGCTGTAACCGATTTGGGGCATACGATTTTGCCCGCGTATAGTTACGCGCGTTGTTGGCCTCGAGATGGCTGGCGCGCTCTGCTCTAGCTTAGTAATAATTCTAATTATTTAGGGCTGGAAATTGGTGATTTGCCGGCCCAGCTGCGAGCGACGGTCAAGTCCAACTATGATGCTCTTAAGAGGGCCGTACGGGAACAAAATTTGTCCTTTTGGTCTTGGATGCTGTGCCCAGGAACCGGCGCGAGAGCTGTCCCACTTCAATCTCTTCAGGATCGCCACAGAAGCCGCGCTCACCGTCCTCGCCGCCCTGCTATACTATACTATACCCCTCCGATTTGCCGGACGACACGGCCTGGGGCTGGTTCTGGTTTGCCGCGCTGTTCACGGCCAACGCAGTCTCGTTGGGTGCGTTTTCAGTTGTAGGTGTCGTTGCTCCTGCGTTACCGCTCACCGGTTCGCATGTTCCCAGATGGTGGCAAATTTCAATTACTCCATCTACAATTACTATATTTTTTAACAACGCAATCTGGACGGTGAAGCGGACGGTCAACGACGTATGTACCTACTTACTGCGGCTAGTACTCGTTGGGCGCCCGCGCATAAGCCGGTCCGCCAAAATTCCTGGGTTTCAGTTGATTTCCCTTACAAAATTGACGTTCCCGAGGCTCTGCAGGCTGGAATCGGCCTGTTTTAATACCTTCGCATCGCTGGAGATAGCTCAAACCGTCTGGAACTGGCTGGTTCCCGACTTCCAAACTCGTTCATTTTCGGATTTACTTTAGTAATCGGACCGGCTCGGCCCCAAGCCGAAGTTGCCGAGAGAAAATCCGGATAGGGGCTTGAGCCGGAAACGTTACTTATAACCATGAGTACTTTTGAATATGGCTGGGAGTATTATCAAAAAGCTTTGCAGGAACGGGTTGTATGTGTCCTTTCAATCCACTAACCTTGTCTGACAGACCTATAGCCCGAGCTCAGATCTCTCAACCCCCCTCAACTGCTGAAACTGCTGGATGACATTGCGTGGGCCGGTGGCGCAGTGTTCCTCGACTTTACAGGGCTCTACGAGCGTCTTAAGAATGCCTCGGGCCTTCCTCCCCAAACATTCCTCAACCTCGACGACCTCTCGTCCGTTTACCCCTCGCTTGAAGGTCTCTACTCCGCTTATTCCCGCCTTTTCGAAGCAGTGCTGGAAGCGACCCAGGCATTCCTGTATCTGGCCTCCCGGAATGGCCCGCTACACGCCGATCCGGAGACTACCCTCCAGAACTTCTACAAGGAGAATGCACGGCTGTACACGAGCATCAGCACGGTCCGCGACACCTGGACGGAGACCCAGGACCTGCTATCGTATGAGGTGGCGGCCAACTTGCCAGTGCGCATACCGATGTGGTTCAGCTGGGTGCTCGGCGCGGACTCCGAAAGCCAGATGCTGCCCACTGATATCCCGAACATCGTCAAGAACGCGCACGCCCATCTTGATAACCTCTATAATTTGTACGAATCGCTGGAGGGTCGTGTAAAAGATATGGAGTTTGTGTGGGGGGGTGAGCCTGGTGTAGAACGCGAAGCGGCGCGCCGAACCCTTCAGGCCACAACGAGATTGCTCCCCGACCTCATCATACTGTTCAGGGATTTTAGGCACGGCATAGTTGTCACCGCCCGCCGCCACTGGTGACCTACAACGTCGAATGGTACTTAAATGGACCTTTGTTGTACCTTTAGATCATCCCAGTGTAAATGTGTGCGGATTTTTCATTTACTTTTATTACCTCATTCCGAATGGCTCGTTCCTCGTTCTCGATTTCACCACGCCGCAATAATCCGAGCAGTAGAGTGTGGAATCGTGATTCCTTCTCATCGTGGCGTTATGAAGTCTGGTTTACGAGACTATCCTGAACCATAGCTATTCTGAGCTTCCAAAAAGCTAGGCACGACACTGCCACCCGGCTTGCTTGACGACTGTGCGGATGCATTGTTGACTTGGTTGACCACGACCGCATAATTTTCTTGTTCTCTTGCTCGCCCTATTCTTCGCGCGCGGTCCGGCGCAGAAAGGCCCCTACATTCTACTACCATGGCGGAGGCAGGCGACGGCAACATCAAGGTCGTGGTCCGATGCAGACCCCTCAATAGTCGCGGTGCGCAACCTAGGGCCTTGCTCGCGCGCCGCCTCTAATTTTATTTACGTTGCATCGCAGAGCTCGCCCGGGGTGCGAAACCCCTCATCCGCATGGAGGGCAACACGACGTACATCGACCCGCCCGAGTCCGGTTCCGCGCAGGACTCGAAGCGCGCGACGGAGCGCAAGACCATCCCATTCAGCTTCGACAAGAGCTACTGGTCCGCGGGGCCCCGCGACGAGCCCCAGTACTGCTCCCAGGAGACTCTCTACAACGACCTCGGCAAGGAGCTCCTCGACCACAGCTTTAACGGCTTCAATGCCTGCATCTTGGCTTGTGAGTCGCGCCTGTCTTTGTCTTGAGCGCGCACTTCTCATCCCCCGTTCCAGATGGACAGACTGGTGCGCGTCTTTTGTGATTGAGTGTGCGAGCTGAACGGCGGCGTCAGGATCCGGAAAGTCGTACAGTATGATGGGCTACGGCGCGGACAAAGGCATCATCCCCCTTACCTGTTCCGAGCTTTTCGTGCGCGTCGAGGACAAGAAAGCGGCGGACTCGAACCTCAATTTCACCGTCGAGGTCTCTTACATCGAGGTGCGTGGCCTATCATGCCCCTCTTTCACTACTTATTCCGTGTTCCAGATCTACAACGAGAAGGTGCGCGACCTGCTCAACCCGAAGAACACCGGCAACCTCCGCGTGCGCGAGCACCCGAGTCTCGGCCCATACGTCGAGGACCTCTCCAAGCTCGTCGTGAACAGTTACGACGAGATGATGACCCTCATGGACGAGGGGAACAAGGCGCGTACGGTCGCCGCCACCAACATGAACGAGACCTCGTCCCGCTCGCACGCCGTCTTCACCCTCCTCCTCACCATGATCCGCCACGACGCTGAAACGAACCTGGACACGGAGAAAGTGTCGCGCATCAGGTGCGTTGTGCGTCTTTGGTCCGCCTGCGCCGTAATTTAACCCGCCCGCAGCCTAGTCGATCTCGCGGGGTCCGAGCGCGCAAACTCAACGGGGGCGACGGGCCAGCGCCTCAAGGAGGGCGCGAACATCAACAAGTCGCTCACGACGCTCGGCAAGGTCATCTCTGCGCTCGCCGTCGCCAGTCAGGTAGACACCAAGAAGGGGAAGAAGGGCAAAGCCGAGGAGTTCGTGCCGTACCGTGACTCTGTGCGTGCCGATGAAACATGTCTGAAGGAACGACCAATGTTCACTGCCTGACGCTAGGTCCTGACGTGGCTGCTGAAAGACAGTCTTGGTGGAAACTCCAAGACCGCGATGATCGCCGCCATCGCGCCCGCCGACTACGAGGAGACGCTTAGTACGCTGCGGTACGCTGATCAGGCGAAGAAGATCAAGAACAAGGCGGTGGTGAACGAGGATCCCAACGCGAAGCTGGTGCGCGAGCTGAAAGAGGAGTTGGAGATGCTCAGAGGTGCGTAGCGTCGCCTTTCCATGTCGATCACGCTAACCCACCTGCGCGCGGTGCGCAGCTCGTGTGACCGGATCAAATGCCGAGGACGTGTACGACCCCAAGGTGCCGCCAGAGAAGCAAAAGGTCACGTACAAGACGCGCGAGGGGAAAATCAAGACGGTGACCAAGGCGGAGCTGCAGGACCAGATGGAGTCGAGCGAGAAGCTGATGCAGAGTCTCAACGAGACATGGGAGGAGAAGATGCAGCGGACGCAGGAGGTGCAGAAGGAGCGGGAGAAGGCGCTCGAGGAGCTCGGGATTACCGTGGAGAAGAATCTGGTCGGCGTGCACACGCCCAAGCGGGTGAGTGCTTTCCTTTCGCATTGCCAGCTTGCGATCCTGGGATTGACGCGGGGCGGGAACCGACGATTAGATGCCGCATTTAGTGAATCTGGTGGGTTGCCATTTCATTTCATTTCCCTCGTAGCCTGGACCTCGAAACTGATACGACGACGATCGCGTTCATAGAATGAAGGTTCGCGATTTACCCCGCCTCTTCTTTCTCATCGAGCTGCAAATTTAATCTCGTTCCCCCACAGATCCGTTGATGAGTGAATGTTTAATTTACCAGATCAAGCCGGGCAAGACGATGGTATGTCGTGCTGGGATTTCCCCCACGTTATCGTTCCTTGATTATTTCTCGACGTGCAGGTCGGGCGGCTGGACAGCCAGAAGCCAGCCGCAATACGGCTAAGTGGCGATAACATCTTGGAAGAGCACTGCTACTTCGAGAACGCCGACGGCAAGGTCGTGATTCACTGCATGCCCGAGAGTGTCACGGTATGTCATGTTCCGCATGCAAGATCGAAAAAATATTTCTCAACGTGGAAAATTCGCATAGTTCTTGAACGGCAAACAAATCGCGACCGGGCAGGTACGCGGGCAGAGTCTATCTGCAGACCGTTCTTTCTCGTCTAACAAGCTTCGTTTGATAGCCTTACAAGCTGCGGTCAGGCTTTCGTATTATTCTTGGTGGGTTCTTCCTTCCCCCACGCGGGCTAATTACGTGGCGCTCACGCTTCGGCTCTTCCTTCTCAGGCGACAACCATGTTTTCCGGTTCAATGATCCCGAGGCGGTGCGAAAGCAGCGGGACCGCGCGACGATGAAATCGAATCTGCAGCTCAGCGTCACGGCCGCGGACCTCGATGGCGGAGAGACGTCGCCTGCGACACGCCCCGACTCTCCCACCTCGTCCGCCGACGGCGCCGACGTCGATTGGACGTTCGCTAAGCGGGAGGCGGCATTTGCGCGCCTTGGGTTGGATCCCACGCTGGACAATCTGCCCGACGACGATCTGAACAAGCTGTATGAGAAGATCACCAAGGTCAAGACGATGCGCGACCATAATATGAAGCCGTCGAGGCCGGAGAGCAGCATGAGCATGACGCAGAGTCAGACGGATGACGTGTGGAGCGAGACGGGCCGGCCGTTTTCGAGCGACGCGACGACGGACGACACGAGCGTAGATGCTGCGCCGAGTGTCGGGAGTCCAGAGATGGACATGTCGCTCAAGGACGTGCAGAACCAGCTGGAGAATCGCCTGCAGGCGATTACGGAGTCGTCGACGGAGGCGGAGGATCTCAAGGTCGAGAAGGATCATATGGAACACCAGCTAAGGATGGTCCGGACGCAGATGCGGCGCCTCATCGATGCGAGGGCGCGCGGGGAGACGGACGCGGGCGATGCGGAGTTCGAGCCGGTCATTTACAGCGCGAAGCAGCTCAGATTAATCCGGAAGGTGTTGGATCGGTGGAGGGCGCATAGAGCCTTTTCCATGGCGGAGGTTGTCCTGTCTAATGCTGTGATGGTGAAGGAAGCCAACATCATCAGGTGCGCCTTTCCGCTTCCTTCGTTTCAAACTGTGTTCTGACTGCGATTTTTACAGCAAGGAACTTGGAAAGGACGTTTCTTATAATTTCACTATTTCGGCTGGAGGCGCCCTCGCGGCACCCGTGTCCGCGGTCGACACTATCGCGGGGTTAGACGAGTTCGGCGACGTTGCGGACCCTGTGCTCGCGTCTTCGACACAACCTTCCGTGGCCATCAAAGTTCTCGACAAGCGGCATAATGCCATTTATACCTGGTCGTTGGACCGCATGCAGCAGCAGCTAGGCCGCATGCGCAATCTGACTACTTACATTGACCGACCTTCTTATACCCAGCACTTCTCCTCTGACGAACCATTTTACGACACCACGCCATCGGAATACTCGTTCGTTGGCAACGCCTTAATATCCCTCGCCCCTCTTTCCCGCCGACTTTCATCCACATCCACCGTCCCGATATTCTGTCGTTACACCGCTGAAGCCATCGGTTCCTGTCGCGTTGACATAAAAATAGTCAACGTCCAGCTGTCGCCGAAGCACGCGAACGGGTCGTCGACTTCGACGCGGGCTTCTTCGCCGAATCCAGGCACTGTGCCCCCTGGGAGCAAGATCGGGTTCTACTTGACCGTCGATACAGTCAAGGGCCTGTCGTCCCATGACTTTTCTGCTGTGCATCTGCAGGTCCGCGTATCCTCTTTCGTGGGTCCCGCTGTGGCCTCCGAGGAGGTGTTCGCCTCCCCAGCGCTGGACATCGATGCCTCGACCCTGTCGGAACTTCGATTCCGTCGTATTTTCTCCATTGTGGCGTCATCGAAAGTGCTGGCGCACATGCGGGAGGGGTATGCGCCCATCGAGCTGTTCGCGACAGTCCGGCCGACATACTTGGAGCGGCTGGAGCGCTGGGACGAAATGCGGGAACAAAAGCTCAGGCCCCCGCCGTCTCGGTCCTCTCCGGTTACGGAGACCGCCCCAGCCACGCTGCCGCCCATGCGCCGTTCGGAGACGGATTTTGTCGTTCAGCAAACGCACGACGTCGTAGCGTGGCTTCAAATGTGCGAACTCGCTCCGGATGGGCAGTATTCTCCTGTTCCGGTGGTTTCGCAGGGCAATTTAGATCCGGATGTTTCTCCTTGCACCAGGGGCTGCAGCGGCGCATAAATTTGACGCTGTCCTCCAACTCTGGGCAGCAACTTCCGTGGATGGAGTTTACGAAGATTCGGATCGGGAACGTCCGACTGCTCGATCCCAACGGCCGTGTACACGATTCCACCTCGAAGGCCATGGTAACGCTCCCCTTGATGAAAGACCAAGTCGTGGAATTCAAGCCGGACGGGACGGGGCACCTGGCGGCGGAGGCGCTGTGGGATACTAGCATCCACGATCACTGCTGCTCAACAGAGTCACCACCGCGAGTCAGCGCATCATCCTACAGCTCAACTGGGCGGTGGCTGTCGATACTTGCAGCGACCCCGTCCAGTTCAATATGGACGTCGGGATCACGATCCAAACCCGTGATGCGCGCCCACCCTCTAAGCTGATGGCGTTCCTCGGATCGACTAAGATTCTCTCCAAGTCGAGCACCCTGTTCTCGGTGCGATTATCGCCGCCTCTGACCCGTTCACCGCGAGATCTTTGGCGGCTCGACACGTCAGAAAAGTACGTTCGGGGCGAGGAGGCCCTAGGGACCTGGAAGCCGCGCGGCCTCTCCGTTGTTCAGGATTATTCGCGTCTCGTATCCACCGAGAGGCGGGCTGCAGACGTTCAAGCCATTCGCGTGGTGCTCATGACGTCACCTCCTCGACCAATCAACACCGAAACGCTTGCATGGAAGGCGGACGAGCTACTGAAAAAATCGGTAGAACTCTGGCAAAAACAGTTTGGTCACCGTGGAGAGGTGAGTCATACATCGTCACTTCTTTTCCCACACCACTGACATGTCTACAGATAATCCTAAGCCAGGATCCTACGGAGTCCGACGAATCCAAGCCGTCCAAGAAGGGAGGGATAGTTCCTGAGGAGGGATTGAAGTTGATCTCTGAAACCAAATTAATTCCGCGAAGGTATACTTGTCTCTCAGGCGGGCCGCCGTGACACCGTAACTAACGGCATTTTCCACCACAGTGATGCCAATGGATCGACGAAGAAAGGTCATTTGATGATTCTCACAGATGCAGGGCAGAACATATGGGAGAAACGGTGGTTTGTCTTAAAGAGGTGAGAGCCTTTGTGGCGTTTATCTTTGAGCAGCTCTCATGACGTGGACCAAGGCCTTACCTTCACATCTATTCCCACTCCAACGAGCTGGAGGAGGTGGGCATCGTGAGCCTTGACGGCGTCAACGTGGAAAGTGACCCGCACAAGGAGATGCTTCTCGGGGTGAGTCTCGGCCAAATAATGGCCTGCTCGTTACTGATCCATTTCATGGCAGAAACCGTTTTCCTTTACCCTGTTTACGTCATCCAACTCGCACGCTCTGGCTGCTTCAAATCTGAAGGAGCTACAATCATGGTCAACGAAACTTGATCCCACACGCCTTCCGACGTGATCCGGTACGTCAAACGCTGGCCTCGCAGTGTTTCCCCTGCTCCCTAGTACCATCTACTCGCGCTCGAGATGCTGCATGATCCTATACATATTCTAATTACTGCATATAATGCTTTCGCACACAATTCTCACCCTCGTTTACTAGAATGCTATCTCCATCCATGTATTCCGCATCTCTGCCACACTCCCTGGGTTATTATCAATATACTATCTACACTGAATCGCTGACGTCTGTCCGTACACGGAGAGGGCTACCAAGAAGTCAGTCGGTAAATAGACAGCTCGCGGAAATGTCTCGTCCACCTGTCTCGATCCGACCCTCCCGAAGTGGTGTTGCGACTAGTCCTTGCAGCCGGTCCTGGGTAGGTCACTTACACACCGCCGCAGCTGCGGCGGTAAACCTCAGAGGAAGTCCGCTCGAAGTCCCCGTTCGAATTTGGCGTGGAATTAATTAAAGGTGACCCAATGAGGCAGATGATCTGATCTTGCCATTCGCGTCGAACGGAACCGGGGCTCACCGCTTAGCACAATATTATGTGGGCGGCGCCATTACCAACTGGGCGTAACTTCGCGTCCACCACGGTACTCATTATCAGTGTGAAATAATCCCAGTTCGTAGGCGTATTAAGAATGGTCGAGGAATAATAGTGCGGCAGGTGTGCGCCCAGCTCAGCTCAGCTAGTGTGCGCCACCTACGTTGAGTGAACTACCTAATTTCGGGGACCACATAAATCGCCGGACTAGATCCATAAGTCGATCCAGATGCCAGAAGGAGAAGGGCGTCGAAAGGATTTTTTTGTACTTAAATTGCCCATCCCTTCACCCGAACATCCGAAATCCTCCATCATCATGATGAGAACGTTTCCGATTCGCCTAAGATTTGCGCCGACTCGCGAGCTTGACTTAACAATGTCGCAAGCGGCCATGCCACTGTTAGGACAAGGTGCAAGGGAGGGAACTATGGAAGCGATGACCGAGAAATCATTCCGGATTTACACGAACTCGACTTGTTCACAAATATCTCACCCACATTCTTGGCCACAAATAACTTGCCGATCTCGAAGAACATCCGTCAAGAAGAGTGAAGGCTAAAGTTTGAGTGTTGTCGCGGGACTACGCGGAGAATTTGATGCTCTCCACGGATAAGACTCAGGATAGTGTGTTTGTGTTTGTGTTAGTGTGCAACGCTGAATTATCATAAGATTCATGAACTAATCTAACATTCTATTTGTACCGGAACTCCAGAGGTGAGGGAAGAATAAAGATACTATACATATATAAATTGAAAGCTCCGCAGATAAAGGAGAAGTATATGGTATCAATCGCAGATCTCGGGCGTGTCGTTCTGCAGGTGAAAGGATGGTAAGGACAGGGGTGGGAAGGGGTAAGAGAAATACTGACTTGGCGAATAAAGGTGAGCATGTGGCACGTTATGTACCCCTTTGCGAACCCGGCGCCGGCGTACGCGAAGAGGTATTGCCACTTGCGCTTGAACGCGTCGTAGTCGGCACGGTCGCGGAGCCCCGGGTAATCCCGAGACACGAGCTCCTGCGTGAGATTGGCCTCGAGACGGCGGCCCCATTCGCGCAATGTTCGGGGGTAGTCTAGGTTATTGTTAGACAAGAGAAGCGCAGGTGGAAGGAAAGAGACTGACGGGCTGCGTGATTCTCGACTCCTTCCAGGGTAAACCGACCTTGCGATGAGGTTTGGGCTGCCGTGATCAGCGCAGTTGCGCTGGGGAGGCAAGAGTTGGGCCACATGTAGCGTCGCATAAAATCCTCCGCTCTGGTGGAATCGGAATGAGCCGGATTCAATTAGTAGAAGAGGAAAGTACGGACTGATAGCCGGAATAGCGGGATTCGGGGAAAGTCGACGCGCTGACGACGACTGTCGCTCGCGACGATTTGAGAGCGAAATCTACGAGTTTGAAGTATAGATTGTAATATTTAGAGCCGACATGCTGTAGGCTTGGTTAGAGCGTCGCAAATTGCGAGTGCAGTCCAGGCATACCTCGAGCATCTCGATGCTAACAAAAGCGTCGAAAGCCTTTTCGAATTCGGCGGGAATTGCGCGGTAATCGAGCAGGTGGACTCGGATCTGATTCTCAAGCCCAGCCTCCTTGATCCGTTCCTCCGCCAATTTCTTTTGTTCGATGGATAACGTCAGAGTGTCAACTTCACAGCCAAAAGTACGAGCAGCCTAAATATTTGGGACTCATCAGCGGGTACAAATAGCGGCGTGCAAAAGAATACTGGCCTCGATAGCGAGACCGCCCCATCCGCTGCCGAACTCGAGGATCCGGTGGCCGGGCTTGACACGCGCTTTAGTTAGAACGTGATGGATTTTTCGGCGCTGGGCAGCCTCCAAGTCTCCGGGAAAGGGTCCGGACTCGAGATCACCCCGCACACCACCCTCGGCGGATGACCAGAGAGCGCAACTGTACATCATTTCGGTGGAGAGGAAGGCCTGTGGTTGATGTATCAGATGACGTGCCGGGGAAAAAAATCCAAGCCAAAAAACGCGCCTTGAATAATTCGTTCGACTGATCGTAGCTGGCGATGACATTCAGCCTGGCTTGGGATCGGGTTTGACCGAGGAAGCTGTTGTAAAGGCCGGACACGGTAGACGAGATCTTCGCGACAGTGGAAGATAGAGTGGCTTCCATGCCAGACTGATTTTCAAGCCACAACTAGGTACACGTCATTAAGAGAGTGAAGAAAATTGGAGACGACATACATTCATGGCGCCCTTAAGATCCGAGACTTCGACGTCTCCAATCATGTACGCTTCACTGACTGGGCTAATGTTAGGTGGCTGATAAACAGTGAGAAGTGCGGTTCTCACATCCAAGATCTCCAGATCTGCAAGAGAAGAAAGTAAGTACGAGAATAGGTAAATCTCGGAAAGGTCCGCGTACAGCATAAGACGAAGCCAGAAATTATCGTTGACAACCCTTAGGTGGACGTCGTTGCATCCTTTTCGATAGTGGCCGTAATAATGGGTGCCTTCCGAGTCGGCGATGGTTAGATGACCGACAGTAATCGCGTCGTCGAGGACGGCGAGGATCGAGGCTCGCGCTGATGGCGGCATAAGCACATCGTGAATATGAAGTTAAACCGCAGGTGCGTACCAAAGGTACAGAGCCACGAGTGTGGGCGGAAGGAAAGGGAGAGGAGGGACGAGGAGGTAGACTGGAGCGCCTTGGAGGACGGCGCGAACTGGGAGGGGACACAGGACTGGGGGCAGTGGAAGGCATTGCAGTGGAGGGGGGAGGAGTGCAGAAATGCTAACGAAGGCGGCGGCTTTATGTCTCTGGATGAGTGTGGGTGCCTTTTTTCTGCAGTGAGGCGCATCGAGATCGGCATCGGCTGGAAGTCACCACAGATCCCCTCCCCGGTAGTCATCCCAATCAGGTACTTCGCCTGGCTTCATTTCTAAACGGTAAATGAATCCCCACTTATTCAATCGTGGTCGCGCGCCTCCAGGCAGGAAGTAGACGACATCTTCCACGTGCGATTGCGATTGCGTTCTCACGACCGCGTAGATCATTGAATCCCAGGATTCCGATAGGATTCCAGCATCTGTCGCAGCGGGATACCGGTTAAATTGTTAAAGAGCAAAGCGTCATGAGCCGCCGACCCTGCGCACGGGCCAGTGTCGCAACCCACCTCGCACCCCGAAATCCTTTGGGCCTGTTTTTCTGCCGTTTCAGCCCTGGATGAGGATCCAGGGCTGCCGGCGTGCCCAGGGCAAGATGGGTATACTTTCCTACGCCACCATGCCGATACGCCCTGTGTTAAACTTGAGCAGACACGCGCCCTTGTCTTGACGATAACCAGGAAAGAAGTCGTCCATCGTTCTCCGGATTCCTCCTAAATTGTCACCTGTCGCGTGCATTTGATACCAGATAGAAGCGGGAGTTTTAGGCTGAGAGGAGAATCATCAATGCTGGGCGGAGAATCACCGTACTTCTTGCGCAAGTACGGTCCAGTTTCGACTCGGTACGCGTCGTCAAACGGCATGAAGGACTTTGCCGAAACGACTGATCATCATTTCGCTCCATGCGCCCCAGTTCGCAGCCCGATTATTTTGGTGTCCCCGCAACCTGAGACCTCCCGCGACTGTGGTCGTATGTCCCGTGGATCAGAAAAAGATTGTCGACGCCCGCAGTTCTCACCGATCCTCTCATGGGCGTTGCAGTCGCCGACGCCGGATCTCTCGACCCCATGGCCTGGCCTGGTTTTTCTGGAATAATTCCCAATAAATACACACACCCTCTCACGCCGCAAGAACTTGCTTAATCCCGCCGTTTGGACCCGTCGGTTGGCAGCGGTGTTGCGCGGACGCCCGAGGAATCGCTTGTCCTCTATCTCGAGGCCTTCGCTGGCGAAAAATAACGTGCTCTGCGTACTGACGGGCTCCATCTGGTGGGCGCGCCTTGTGGGCAGCTGCCACTGGCCGTTTATCCGAGTATTCTTTCGGCCAAACTCAGACGCGAGATTGGGTTGTTCCAAGTAGCGCCCCCACTATTAACTCAAAAGACTCCCAACTTTAATGCCCGCTTCCTACTTCGCGAACCGTGTGATTCCTGTCGCGGTAGCTTTCACGGTCTCGCTTCAGCCTAGGCGGGGCGCTCGGGGTGGCGCATCGAGTAGTGGCACAAAAGGCTTGTCGATCTGAACTCACCAGCATAATACAAAGTTTATTGCACAGAATGTGTCAGCCTGCGCGAATCTGGAAGCACCACCCTTCGCCTCGAATATTCGCTGGAAAGGTGCCATCTAAGCATATTGAGTTGGCTACCAACGCGTTGTCGAGCCTGTCCGACCCCTCGTCGATCTGCGCCCGAAAAGACTGGCTGCTCCTGATCAGGCATAAATTGAATGCCGTCCGAATCTCGCGCTTCGGAACGCCTTTAATCTACTATGCCTAATCTACCTCTTCTCCTACTCTTGGGCAGAACTGAATTTCATGGCACAAGATTTCGTCGGGCCATCGGTGTTTTACCTCTCATTGCAGCTGACATCATGCTCTGTATGAGTATCTACTTGATTCTTCCGGGGTTGATGTAGGTCCAAGTTTAGGTCGGCGGGAGGCGGGTAAAAAGACTTTTAGAATTCAAGTGAGCGGAGCGCAGGTACGTAATGCGGAATGTGGAAAGGGGATATATTCCATCTCACTGTCGACAAAAAGAAATCAAGAATGTGTAGTGTATCGTATGCTGCTGGTGTATCCCAGACGGGCTTCCGCCGACGTTCCAGCACTGTGTCTGATGTAGGGACATGATGTCGCTCGCAGTTAAACGAATGGTCTGACCTTTGGCGAGCGGGAACGGAGTCTTCCAAGAGTCTTCTCAAACAGATCGCTGTAGTGCTTTGATCGAATGGCGGGTGCCGAGGTAGCGGCATTGAGCGGCATTGTCGGCCAACCTCTCCGGGAACCGTTCCCTTGACAAACAGAATGCAAGCAAGGCTCAGAAAACCTTGCCTAAATGAATTCTCGGTAACCTTATAGCATTCCTTGTCTTCAAAAAGAAAAACTGGGGTCCAACCTTGGTCCAACTTGACGCGATACGTAGACCAAATTCAATGAGCAAGTTATTGAACAACCTTCTGCGGCTCCTTTTCTCGAGAAAAAATCGCTTGAAAGCAGGAAATCTCTATCGACAGGGCGAGCTTGTCATACATTTGGAAGGGTCTTTTCCCCGGTCAACCGGGATTTTGACCTGTGCTACTATAGCAGACTAACCTACAGTTTCAGATTCAACACAGTGAATGCTCACATTATTTCAGGACAGTAAATGTGCATGGCGAACTATGCATTTTGAACGTCGAATTAGCCATATTGTCAAAATAAAAATAAAAAAACAACCCTGAGGGAAACGGCGAGGCGCGTAGTCAACCATTTTATTGATGGAAAATCACGGACACATAACAGCAGAAATGCACTCATCGCGCCCTGCGTCGGAAGCATGGCGGAGATTAAACCCAAACTGGGGCAAGATCTGATGGTAGTTCTACCCATCGACTCAAGACTGAGATCGCCGCTGGGCGGATGGCGACACGGGAGGTCTCCGAAATTGAAAAGCCGATCAAACGCAAATTACACGTCGATGTTGGAAGCTAGGCCGACGCTAAGCTGATGAGTTTGTTTTGGGGCTTAATACGCCGGTTGTCCGAGTTATCGCACAATCGTGGATTTTAATCCCAGTGTTCATGGAAACAGACTTTGAGGGTGGGGAGACGATCGGCGATAGCGAGGAGTGCACTCAGTACACTCGCGCGCGTTTTGCACGGACGGTCGTGCGAGCGCCCGATTTGATGCTGCTCTTGGCGGACCGGGAAGGCTGTGGTAGCGGACCAAACTTCGTGACAAGTTTGAGTCCCTGTTTGGAAATGCTTACTACACTCCCAGGATTTCCCCGAGTTTCAATTGGAGTGTGGAAAATGTACGGTAGGAAAGTGCTTTAGAGATCCCCCGGGTCAAAACTTTGAATTTTTTTTTCTCATTGAGATTTCGCGCTTTGATGTCGGGCCGGCGCTTCCGGTGGCTGTGCCCCGCCTCCCCACCAAGCTCCCGCCCTGCCGCCATTGTTTCTGTCGCTCGTGAGATTCAAGGAGGAGGAGGAGGAGGTATATTTTAACCGCAGCGGTCTCATTAAGGAACAATAGCGGGGCCCGTTACTACACACAACGACGTCTATTGTATGCTACGGACACCAATTCACTTTACCACTGTGACCGGTTCCATCGGACAGCGCTCAAATGACGCCTCGTCAAACAGTTCCGTCTCACAGATTCCATGAAGAGGTGCGGGAGACACGGCGCCCAATATAAATATTCACGGGCTGTTGAGCATGCATTTCATAACAATTCAAGTGCGAAATCCGCTGCTCGGGGCCGTTTAGGGTTACACTTTTGTGTTTTTCACTCACAAATTTCGCGCCTTTTCAACCCTAATCTAGGTTTACTCCTACCCTCTGGAACGAATTTTCTCCTGTAAACCTACCCTACATTCATGCTTAATCTCAAATCTTGGAAGGTCTAGGTCAAAACTCCGGGTCGTCATGAACATTTGTCTGCTACCATACTATGCTTGATCAGACCACCACCACAGGAACAGGAGCTTGTATCGGTGATGCCGTCGTAGAATAATAGAGTCGCCCTGCGACGTCCGCTACTACCCAGTCCAAACCTGGCGCATTGAGACAGGCTTGAATTAGAAAGAGAAAAATCGAAGACAATAAACCTGTTACCCGTAACGAGATTTTCGCCGGTTACAGCGCTGCAAGACCATATCTTCCAATGATGCGATTTAATGGATCTGAGGTCGAGCGCCTGAAAAATTAATGAAAATGGAATGAAACAGGATGTATTCTAGTGGCACACATCTCGGATTTCAACGTCTGTCATGGAACCCTGGAGATCCTGCTTGTTGGCAAAAACGAGGAGGGATGCGCCTGCCAGTCGCTGTATGTCGTCGAATGCCGTCAAAGGGGCGTGCCAAATGCTTAGAGCACACTGACATCCTCGAGCAAGAGAGTATGAAGTTCCTCCTTGCAGTCTTTCATTCGCATCCTATCTCCCGAATCAACAACCCACACGAGCGCGTCTGTCTGCTCGAAATAATTCCTCCAGTAGGGCCGGAGGGTGCGTTGTCCGCCCACATCCCCTATTGAATGGACATCTATATCAGGACATACGGGCTATCGCCGAGATATCAAGCGATACGAACAGATATTGAGCGTGTAGCTTGGTACGGGTAGCAATCGATTAGCGGTCGCGCGGCCACTGCATATCGATATAGAGAACAGGCGTACTTGCCGTGTGCAAACGTCTTGATATTGAATCCCAACGTGGGGCTGACGCCGAGTATGTCCTCCCCATTTAACTTCTTGAGAATCGTGGTTTTCCCCGCGTTGTCCAGCCCGCTAGACTGCGTATGAGAGGTTATTTGACGGGGCAGCCCTCGCCAGCTCACAGGAAGAGGATCCGCATTTCCTTTTCTTTCTGGCGGTTTTTTCTGATGATTGTCAAGAGTCCCATGAGAAAATGAGCCCAGAATATCGCAGATTATCACAGCAACGGATTGAAAGAGTCAGCGACAGAGTCAAGCCAAGTCAGAGTGGTCAAAGCGGTGCACCCGGCACCGGTCCGCGCTTCCGACCCGTCTTCGATTTACTGCGACTACGAAACAGTTAGCTGTACAGCTACGACTTGAAAAATGCCGCCGAAAAACAAGGGAAAGAAGGGAAAGAAGGGCGGAGACGACGACGAATACTGGTGCGTCCAAGAGGGAGCCTCTCGATCATTGGTTTCTTATTCGTGGCAAAGGGAAAAAGCTGGCGAACCCATCGCCGCTAATTCACCCGTCGCAGATGAGCCACCACAATCCAAATCCAAGGTCTCGTTCGCTGGATTCGCCGCCCTCGATATGGCCGCCGAGGAGGGTGGCGCGCCGGAGGAGGAGGACGAGGATTTTGGCGGGCTCATGGTGCGCGATTTCGTGAAATCCCGCCGGGATCGATCTGAAGCTGCGCTCCTAGTCTGCCATTAAAGCTACAACTAAGGGGAAGAAGGACAAGAAGAAGGCCAAGAAGGGCGCTGCGAGTGACGCGGTCGACGGCCTGGATGGTCCACCCGCCGGCGAAACCTCTGATGGGGAGGCGGCTGCGGTCTCCAAGAAACCGGTCGAGGTTACCGCCGAAGATCTGGCGGACGAAGAGTGGGGCCCGGTGAAAGAAAAAGGTAAGAAGAGCAAGAAGGGAAAGGCGAAGAAAGGAAAAGCACAGGACGAGAGTGAAGACGAGGCAAAAATTGGTGCGCACCGGAGCCAGATCCTTTCCACAGCAGCTGACTTCGCGGTGTGTCGCAGATGAAGCCGAGCCTGCTCCAGCGACTGCTCCAGCTCCAGCTCCATCCACTCCAGACGCCCCAAAGGAAGCGGACGACGAGGACGATGCCCCCGAGGACACGGGTGCTAAAGTCCTATCGAAGAAGGAGAAGGAGAAACTCAAGAAGGAGCGTGAAAAGGTATGCGGCGCGTCTTACGATAATAAATTATTTGGAATGTCTTACAATATACGTCTACGTAGGCTAAGAAAAAAGCACAAGCCGTTGCGAAGAAGGCTACCTCTGGAGACGCCCTCGCCGCAGACGAAGCAGCGGCCCCGACGCCGACACCCGCAGCTCCTGCAGCAGAGCCTCCGAAGAACGAGGAGAATGAGGACGAAGGAGAGGACGACGCGCCGGGAGGGAAAGCCGATTCGAAAAAGAAGAAAAAGAAAAAGGCCAAGAAGGATGATGAGCCGGCCCCGCCCCCGCTCGCTGCGGCGACGAAGAAGAAGGGAGGCATAAGTGCGTTGAAGGCCATGATGGAGGAGAAGAAGCGCATCGAGCAGGAGGCTCTACGTCTTGCGGAGGAGGAGAGGAAGCGCATCGAGGAAGAGGAGCGACTCGCTGCAGAGGAAGAACGGAAGAAGGAAGAGGAAAAGCAGCGGCGGAAAGAAAAGGAGAAGGTCGGTTTCGTTTCCTCGCACGCTACTGCAATGTCTCATGGAACCCGCAGGCGAAACGTGAAGTGGCCAAGAAGGAAGGCCGTCTGCTCACCAAAAAGCAGAAGGAGGAAAAAGCAATGGCCGAGATACGAAAGCAGGCCCTGCTCGCGTCAGGTGTTCAGATTGAAGGGCTTCAGCAGGCATCGGGAAGCGGTGCACCGGCAGTAAAGAAGGTCGTGTATGGTAATCGCAAGAAGAAGGGCCCTACAAGTGCCGCAAAAGAGGCATCCCCAGCTCCGGAATCTCGACCACGAACACCCGAGCCGGTCGCGCCTGTAATGGCCGCAGCTGTGGAGTCCAATGCAGAGCCAGAAGATAACTGGGACGCGAGCAGTGCGGAAGAGGACGTCAAGACACCCGCAGGCGTCAAGGATTCTTGGGATGCATCCAGTGACGAGGAAGATGCTGCACCGCCACCTCCACCTCCACCGGCATCGACTCCTGCAGCCAAGCCCGCAGCCAAACCTGCCGCCAAACCCGCCCCCGCTCCGAAAGCTTCTACCAAACCTGCCACAGCCGTCAGCAAAAAAGGTGAGCAGAGTACATCTCTGGTCAAGCAAATGCTGATCTCTGTTTAGAGCCCGCACAACCGAACGCAAAGGCTGCCGGATCCTCCAAGCCCGGACCCACCGCCGCCGCTAAACCCAACGGTGCCAAAGCACCTGCCGCCCCCGCCGCAGAGGAGTCCGAGGAGTCCGAAGACGACTCGGAGGACGGATCGGACGACTCCGACTCCGAGTCCGACTCGGGGTCCGATTCAGACTCGGATGATTCGTCCTCATCTGAGGAAGAGCTCACGCATGCGCAGAAAGTGGCAGTGCAGCGTAAGGCTGAGGCGGCAGCGCGGCGGGCTAAAGCGCACGAGAATGCTATGGCCGCGCGGAACAAAGACGACCTTCGGAGTCCGATTTGCTGTATCTTGGGACACGTCGATACCGGCAAGACGAAACTTTTGGACAAGGTATGTCATATCAAGGGCGATAAATATACGAGAGATATTTATTGTCGTTCCTTTCACAGATTCGGCAAACCAATGTTCAGGAGGGCGAAGCCGGAGGTATTACGCAGCAAATTGGTGCCACCTACTTCCCTGTAGAGGCCATCAAGACCAAGACTGCTGTCCTGAACAAGGTTTTTCTTTCTATTGCCCCCCAATTTCCCGCATGCTTATTGATTCGATCGCATAGGACGGATCCGCCGAATACAAAATTCCTGGTCTGCTCGTTATCGATACACCTGGACACGAGTCGTTCACGAACTTGCGGTCCCGTGGAAGCTCTCTTTGCAACATCGCTATTCTGGTGGTTGATATCATGGTGCGCGACCTGAACAGCCCCATTTCGTATAAACCTTGATTGTCATTTTCCCAGCACGGATTGGAGCCGCAAACCCTGGAATCACTCCGATTGCTCAGGGGCCGGAAAACGCCGTTCATCGTCGCGCTCAACAAGGTACATTATTCCGCCTTTCCTCCGCAGCACTCCATAGATCTAACCTGGCTCTGTCTAGATTGATCGTATTTACAGCTGGGATCCCACGCCGGACGGGGCCTTCCGAGAATCGCTGGCCAAGCAATCGCGGACTGTTCAGCGCGAGTTCGAGGACCGTGTCGCCAAGATTGTCCTCGCATTCGCCGAGGAAGGCCTCAACGCCGTGTTGTACTACGACAACAAGAGCTTCGCGCGGAATGTATCCATTGTGCCGACGTCTGCCATCACAGGCGAGGGTGTCCCGGACATGATCATGCTACTCGTCAATCTTACTCAGCAGCGCATGAGCGACCGCCTGATGTATCTCTCCGAGCTCGAGTGCACGGTGCTTGAGGTCAAGGTCATCGAAGGTTTGGGAACGACGATAGATGTCGTCCTTTCCAACGGAATTCTGCGCGAGGGAGACAAGATCGTGGTTTGTGGTCTGAATGGGGCCATTGTCACGCAGGTCCGAGCCCTCCTGACGCCGCAACCTCTGCGCGAGTTGCGCATCAAGGTACGATCACTGGATTTCTACCATTGAATCCTTGTTAATTTTGTTCTCAGTCGAACTACGTCCATCATAAAGAGGTCAAGGCCGCCTTGGGTGTTAAGATTTCGGCGCCCGATCTGGAGAAGGCCATTGCTGGATCTCGGTTACTTGTATGTGGGCCAGATGACGACGAAGACGACCTTCGGGACGAGGTTATGTCCGATCTCGTGTCATTGAACGACAACCTCGACAAATCTGGTCGTGGGGTTTGCGTCCAGGCGTCCACTCTCGGGTCTCTGGAGGCACTACTGGAATTCTTGAAGACCAGCAAAATTCCCGTCTCGGGCATCAATATTGGGCCTGTGCACAAGAAGGATGTGATGCGCGCGGGGAGCATGTTGGAGAAAGCTAAGGAGCTATCCTGCATTCTCTGCTTCGACGTCACGGTCGACAAGGATGCCGAGCGGCTCGCAGAGGAGATGGGTATCCGTCTATTCAAAGGTAAAAATCATCCTTGTGTTCTACTAGGTGCCTGACTCGTCGTTTTAAAGCCGACATCATCTACCATCTCTTCGACGCGTTTACGGCGTACAACGCAGAGATCTTGGAAGCGAAACGGAAAGATGCTGCACCTCAGGCCGTCTGGCCTTGCAAGCTCAAGATCATCGCCGCCTTTTGTAAGCGGGACCCGATCATCCTTGGGGTGGATATTCTGGAGGGGACCCTGCGCGTTGGCACACCCATCGCTGTTGTCAAAGCTGACGCAGCGGGCAAGAAAGAAATCATCGACCTTGGAAAGATGTAAGCGGCGACACGCTTGCTAGTCGAGTATGCTAATTATGTGTCTCCAGAACGTCATTGGAGATCAACCACAAGACTCACGACGTGCGCCGTTCCTAGCCTTTTCTCCCGTGCCCGAGCTGATAGGATTCGCCTCTCTAGATAATTAAAAAGTCCCAGGCCGGCGCTGGGGTGGCGGTCAAGATCGAGCATGCCGTTTATCAGTCAGCGAAGATGTTCGGTAGACATTTCGACGACAAGGACGAGCTGCTCAGCCACATAACACGACAGAGTGTTGATGTGTTGAAGGTAAAGCGGACCTCGTCCCACATTCGAGCTCCATGCTGACTGTCGCCTGGGATAGAACTCATTCAGGGCGGACGTCACACCTGAAGAGTGGATGCTCATCAAGCAGCTGAAACCTGTACGTCCCCGTTTTCCAGCTTCGATGAACGTACGATTGAAGCCCCTCCAGCGTTTCGGCATTCCGTGATTAGTTGCCTAACATTTTTGTATCTCTATATAGCCGCCGCGAACATTGATTACTCCTGCTGTTTTTGTCCGGCCATTGTATCATCTGCATCCTATACATATAACCTGGAGATAATCACGAATTCCAATGACCAGATGCAGTGAAGGCTCCATGGAACCAAATTTGCGTCCGCGAAGTCAGGAAGGGACAGTGATTCATACATTACTTTTGATCAGTAGTCGGATGGGGGCCCTAAAAGGCTTCAAACCCTAAAAGGCCTTGACATGCGCCCTCCACATCCGCGATCTACGATTGGTGTCGGAAAGGAGTATGCATCCTTGTTGGGCACTTACCTCCTTCGGTGCAGCTACAGAAAGTACGACGGGGTGTTCTTTCCCGACAACGACTTCGTCCTGGAAAGGCATGATTAATCGGGGGCGGTGTACGCGCAAGGAGGGTCTGGTACTTCTATTCGAATGCCGATGTTGTGGAAGTGTTTCGGGAAGGACGGGGACGGTGGGACATATATTCCTTGGGAGAGAATTAGAGGGTTTTCTGATGTGCATTAGTGAAAATGATTTACCGGGCTCGATAGTGATGACCATCCCAGCTTTCAAACTAGCCGCTCAAGGTGAAACCACGTACAGCCGCGTGGAGGACAAGCTCGTACCTGCCGGAGCGGTCAAAGTTGCTCGACTCGTGGAGATCTGCACCACCGGTGAATACCGCGGCACGTCGAGAAGAAAGGGCCAACTGACCCAGCCCAATTGGATGCGCGACGTAGTGCGGAAAGAGGATCTGCTCGAGGTCGCGTGCCTGCACATCCATGCCGATCTGCTTCAGCTCCTCGCGGAGGAGCACGCAGGTGTGTAGGTGGATCTGGTGCATACTGAGCCCAGACGCCTCGGTGCAAAGCGCGATAAGCGCTTTCTGTGCAGAGAGCACCGCGGCGTAAAGGTCGCGTTGCGCGGGTGTGAACGTTCCGGAGGCTGGGAACGAGCGGGCTGGGGTTCTATACGTCAGTACAGGCGACCAGACACGCTATGTGACCCACTGATATCGGAGGCGTAGCCGCTGCAGCAGCGTCAGAATGTGACTTAACCAAGAGGAGGTTTACGCACTTGTATTCACACCCGGCATCGATTAGCAGGAAGTCGCCCTCACTTATGAGGTGGTTGTTGGACGTGTAATGGATAATGAGGGCGTTGGCCCTGCGGCGACGAGGTCAGATTCGCGCGGAAATTAGAGAGAAGTAAGCGGCTACTTGCCCTGACGCGACGACGGGTACGTAGGCGGGCCGCTGGGAGCCTGCTAACGAGCACAGGTATTCGAAATGAGCCGCAAGCGCCGCTTCCGACAGTCCCGGCCGCGCGAAGCGCATCGTCTAGGACGGGCATTGGATAAATTTGTATAACAGTGGGAAGATCAGATCAGACCTTGGCGTGTGCACGGCCGCTAATGTCGGCGGCCTGTCGCATGACAGAGAGCTCCGCCTCGCTCTTAATTGCCCGTAGTTGCGCAACTTTTGGCGCGAGTGGTTTCCGCTTGGAGCTGGATAGCGATTCCACCACCGAGTCGTATTCCGTCCGAGGCGTCAGGGGCGGGGAAAGATAGTTAAGGATGGACTTGGCCGTGAATTTGGATGACTTGCGGTTGAAAGTCGGCGGGACGTCGACGAAGACGTTGGAAGAAACGGAGAGCACAGATCGGAGGTGCGAAGCAAAGTGGTCTATCGACCGGGCGTCGTCTGCCCGAAAGATGGCCCCGGCGTCGCTGAAACTCGTTCTGGATACCTTAATATTTATCCATGGAACAGAAGCAGGCTACATACCTTGCCCCGTCCCATTTCTCTTTCGCCGGGTCCCTTCCAGCTGAGAACAATGTCATCCGGTAACCGCGGGATGTGGAAGTCTTTTCTAGAGGCAGCCGATCTATCCTTATTCACCGTAGTCTGACAATTTTCGCGCACCCAGAATCACCGCAGAATTTGGCTCGTCAAATCCGGTCAAATACCAGAAGTCGGATGCCTGCCGGAATTTGTAACTTTGACACACAGGTCAGCCTTGAACGTAGCTCTCGTTGAGCCGACATACAATATCTGGCCACTCATATATTTCACGGTACCCGAGATTGCGACAACAATGGAGGAGTCCGGGAGAGAGTCCATTAAATTCCGCCGCCGCGTCTCATACTCCTGTGCAGTGAATCCAGGTGTAAGTTCCGTACTGTTCACTACAAAGCTCCGCAAAAACACGTTAAAATCAGGGGGCACGCGCCGACAGAGTGCGTACCTAGGTGCGGGTGCGATTGAAACAACGGTTGGCCGAAGGCTGACGGTTTGGGGACTTGCGGAATGGCGGCTTCGGTCGCGTATCCGCAACGGAACCTTGGGATTTTAGGGCGGCAGCATGAGGCTCTCCGGAGGAGAAACATCGTGGACATGGCCGGAAGAGGCAAGATGCGGAACAGATTGATGATCATTTGATGCGAAATCAACTTGATGACACACCCCGCATGACTGTCGGATGCAATCCAAGTTCAAGTCAGCATACTAAGGCCCTCCGGGCACACCTGGATCCTCCGCATACGTGGTATGCCGGGCAGTGGACCAGTGTCCAGACCATGGTCTTAGCCCTTGAGCAATGAATTAAATCAATCATGAGAAGATGGTGCAATAATAATGGTATGTCGTGGGCACTGGTTTCTACCTCCGGGCGCACCTTGGCATTGAAGAAATCGAGAGTGAAGATTGGCCATGGCACACAATATTAATGTCCCGGATTATGGCTTTAGGTCAACATCGTTGTTGGCAACCTGCCTGCCGGAATGTAGTTTTGGAATAGATTACATGTAAAGGAATTGAAGTTAAGATGGTACACTCTGTTTCAGATCGTGGCTTTCCGCCTCCGGCCGCGCAATGGAAAGGCATTAAGAAATCAATTTGGCCGGAACTTGAAGGTGTGCTCGAGAGCAAATCGTTGAATAAAATCTGATCACTTGCGGATTTATTTGGGATCCAGTAGTAGTACAGGCCTGAGACTCATCTGAGACTCATCCTGTGCAAAAGGGTCCACCAATGATGATATATTGGCGGTTGGATAGGGTGTATACTGGCAGTGTTCAATAGGACGAAGTTGCAAGTAGCAGGAATAGAAAGAGTGGAACATGGTACAAGAATGTTCAGTGTGCCTGAATATTTCAGTACAGGAACAGTTGAAGACTGGATGAAAGAGAGACAAGTTGGGAAAGGGCCGAGAGCCGGGGACTCGGGTTCAAGTTTGCGATGGGTTGAAACTTGCAAACAGGTGGTTACAACGTGGCACTGACTCGGAAAGGTCTGTCCATGGTTGGAATGGATCTTCAAAGTTCAATACTGTAGATACTTGCAGGATACTTGTACCGTAGCAACCGTCACGGTCACGACGGGGTTGGTTGCGTTGCCCAAACCTCCCTAGGTCACGGTCACGATGAGGTTGGTTGCTTAACTTCATACCGTGACATGCAAAAAAAAAATTATTTGTTGGCCCAAAATGACCTTGAGAAATGACGAAAATTCCTTGAAACCTCTCCCCTGATTCATTATATGGCGGATTGGACTTGAGAATCACATCTAAAGTCAAAATCTAGCTCATGTTGAATTTTTCGGTTGCCGAAATTTCAACTGTCACAGTGAAAATTGGGCTGGTCGCGTTGCCCAAACCCGCTTATGGTGTCACGGTGGGTCGGGTGGTTGCTACGGTACAATTATTTACAGTATTTGGATCAGCCAGTCGATAGCCTGAGCATTGCCTGAACAAGTCAAGAAGTTCGTCGAAAGAGGGAAGGTGTGGAAGCAGGAACAAACAAATCGTGGGAAAAAAGCTGATGATCGGTGGTAAGACAGACAATTACCGATTTCAGACCTGGAAACCTCCGGATCCAGGAATTGACTCAGCAGCTATGCCGTCAACAGTGGACGCGTCTACGCGTACGCACGGCACGCTGGACGGGATAAGTACTGAGCACTGAGCGACTTTCCATGTCCAACTTCAAGTTGCATTCAATGGTACGACCGAGTTCAATGTTCGAAAACATGTACTGACCTGAGTAGAACTATAGAACATGTCCGACAACACACGCCAGAATTACATCGAGAAAGTCGCTGTAGTCGGTACAAGTCAAATTTTCTGGTTCGAAAAACTAGCCACTCACATTTCCCCAGGCTGGTGGCCGAATGGGCACATCCATCGTCGAGGCGTTGCTCAAGACGGGCAAACACCGCGTCACCGCCATAACCCGCGCCGATAGCACCTCCAAGATTCCCGCGGGCGTCCAAGTCAATAAAGTTGACTACGAGGATCCCGCATCGCTTGTAGACGCTCTTCGAGGCCAGGATGCGCTCGTCATCACCATGAACGCCATGTCATCCGGCCAATCCGCCAAGCTCATCGAGGCTGCCGCTGTCGCCAATGTCCCTTGGGTGCTGCCCAACGAGTACAGCGCCGATATCACGGAGACAAAGATGTAGGACGATATGAGTCACTAATGCTCGGTCCCCCAAAGAAAGCCGACCGCGACCTCATCGAAACGCTCGGAAAGAGCTCCTGGGTCGGCATCACCTGCAGCTTCTGGTACGAATACAGCCTCGCTGCAGGTCCCAACGCGTTCGGCTTCGACTTTAAGAACCGCGCTGTCACCTTCATCGACGACGGCACCCAGAAAATCAACACCAGCACTTGGCCCCAGACCGCCCTCGCAGTTGCGCGTCTTCTCAGCCTCAAAGTGCTTCCCGACGACGCCAACGACAAGAGCGCCACCTTGTCTCAGTTCCGCAACAAACCTCTCTACATTTCGTCCTTCTTACTCAGCCAGAACTTGAAGGACATGTTCGAATCCGTGTTGAGGGTCACGGGAACGAAGGAGAACGAGTGGAAGATTGACCATGAAGCATGCGAGCCGTGATACGCCGCTGGACTGGCGCAAATGAAAGGAGGAGATAGGTATGGATTCATGAAGCTGCTCTATACCAGGATCTTCTACCCGGACGGATGCGGGGAGTATGAATCGAGACATGGGCTACACAACAACATTCTCGGGTTGCCCAAGGAAGATTTGGACCAGTTTACGAAGATCGGCGTGGAGATGGCGGCGTAGCATACAGTATTAAATCAAGTTGAACTTTATAATTACATTTCGAAAGGACGGTTTGAATTCGATAAATGGAATTGACGTAAATGGTTCGTTGAGTTGGAAATGCCGTTCGACAACATTTAAAGTTTCCAGTCGAGCAATTCAAAAGTGAAAATTCAACCAGACTCGATATACTCATACAACAATAACAATTCACTTCATTTACCGCATTTGCTCAATGATAGTAATTGGCAGCGTACGGCTTGACGCTGAACCATGCCTCATCCAAGGCCTTCAGCACCTCGTCCGCTAAAAACCGAAATTAGTGAAGGAGAACGCAGCCAGACTGACATTTTCCTTACGCAGGGGGCCCTTCTCGAGGTCGACGAGGTTCTGGGAATGTTGACTTTAGTAGGCATCGAGCCTCGCAGCCAAAGTGCATACCTGTTCGATGTGGTTCAAACTCGAGGCCCCGATGAGCACCGCATCGCCGTGTTCGCGACTCATGAGACTGTGGTGCGAGATCCAGCGCAATGCGACCTCCGCCATGGTCAAATTGTGCTGCTCGACAACAGGGCGGATGGACTTCAGCGCGTTGAAATACGGCTCTTTCCAGTATCTGGGGCTGCATTCAGAGACGATCGGGCAAAGCTTCGGGGCGCTCACCTGTTTCGATAATTCTGCAGAGTCGTCAGATCGAGTCCGACTAGCTAATGAGGCTCTAATTATACCTTGCCTTGAGTGCGTTCAGGGTCGAACCGCGACCCGCTTTCAGGTTGGTCATCCGCCGAATTGTATCTGCCGGTGAAGAATCCTCCCGCCACTGTGGGCTGTTACAAACGTTGTCAAAGGGACTGGGAGGTGCGGCGTACAAGGATTAAACTCGTAGAAGCTGATTCCAAACTTGTGGAGGCAGGGGAATAGTTCTGGTTCAACTCCGCGGTGAATAGCGTTGTAGATTCCTTGGTATGCTGTGGGCTGTATGTAGCCAAAGCGCTTGCATATCCCGACCATTTCCGCAACCTCCCAGCTAAAGCCATCGACGTTGAGATTTCATTCGCGATAACTGAATGCCACTCACGCCATGTAGTTGCTGATACCAAATCGCTTGAAATAACCTTCTTTGTAGAGGTCGTTCACGGCCTTCAGAGTCACTTCATATGGCACTGAACGGTCGGGGCCGTGGAGGTACCACATTTCGAGTTTGCTGATCGAATTTTAGCATCCGGATTGTACATATCGAAGTTCTTACTCGGTGTTGAGTGCTTTGAGAGACATTAGTAAATATTTACGAAGGTCCTGTGAGAATGTCAAAACTTCGGTTTTGACTTGATCATTCAGAAGAGTCCTCAGCTATACCTCCGGAGAGTGCGATCCAGTGATTTCAGTGGCCTGTTGGGCTGATCAGTGGGCGGATGCTGTAAAGTAGACCTGAGAGAACGCACAGGGACCCGTGGATACAACTTTGTCTCCATCAATATGCCTTTCTCTTGCCAGTTGATCTTCCCGAGATATTCCTCGCTCGTCCCACCACAGTATACGCGAGCGGTATCGATCTGCCAGTTGAATGGGACACAACTTCCAGAGCAAAGGCGCTAACATTGACCTCACGATGGCCGTGCTTTAGAAAGACGTCCAAAATCGCCTCGACATCCTTCAATTCGCTGACTCTCGCGCCCTCCTTGCCAGCCGCGCCAAATGTCATCGCGCCCTGGACGCGAGGTTGGATTCTGGCGTCATCAAGAGGTTCAAAGGCGCACCATCACGACATTAAGGGCGCTTTTCTGAGGGGGCAAGATGGAGGCCATGGTAGAAGACGTAAAGTGATGTGGGAGCGCTTGCCACTTCCCTTTTATACGCTGATCGTGGAATCGCCAGAGAGGCACATGAATGGCATCATGCCGATGCGCGCCGATGAGGACCTCGATAGCGGCAAACGAGTTCCGAATGGGGGGGAATCGATGGGAACTGACCGTTCCGGCCCGGGCCGGCACGCACAGCCACATGTTCAAGTTGAACTTCGGTAGCCTTTCTCAGAATCCACATAATGAGTAGACAAAAAACTGTAAATTTCAAAGTAATTCACGAGCTCATGCAATACCGGAAAATTGCAAAACAAGAAAATCCGGCCAGCCGGGCCCATAAATAAATCCAATCCAATCCACAAAAATAAAATCGTAATCCAAGCGCGTCCGAATCCAAGCACCCGTCCATCAGTATCTTATCAGTTAAACGCAGTGACCTTTAGCGGGCGAGATGAGTGGTGTTGGGGGCCTCGATGGTGGGGGGGCGGCGAATGCCTGGTCGGTGTGTGCGCGGAGGGAAGAGGTAGGTCTGAAAACGAGCGGACGGGAGGCTCCCCACGGTCCACATCCTTCACCACGCGGTGCACCATGGCTCCCGAGTGCGCGATCTCTCCCATTTCAAAGGCCTCGTACGCCCGCTCGATGGCGTTCGTCCCGTCAAAGGCCCCGGGCAGCGCAGGATGGATGGTGATCACAGGAACGCCGGCCCCATTGTGAAGGTCGAGAAGACTCGGGGGTAGGAGATTTAAATCACGGATCGAGAAAATCTTGAGGACACCGTGGCAAGGCAACGGCAAGGACAATGCGACGACTAGGCTGCGGACCCTGGGCTTGGAATACTCAGATGGGGCGACGTCTTGAGGCGCAGACCGTCGCGCTTGGGCTATAGAAATATCCTGCCGACGGGAGGAAAGTGGACATGGTAAACTTGCATGTTTTGGATCGAACCGGATCGAACGGGGTCCGCCTCGGATCAAGGATTTGAGGTCCCGCTGGTTGCCGGCGGCGGCTCAGCCAATAAGTCAACATACAAAGTTTGCAGCGCTCAGAGTAACGATTCGGAGACTTGGGATATTCCCATCCACAAGTGAAGACTTTTAATTTCTTCAAACGAGTCTGATATGCTTCTGGTTCAAAATTCAACCAGTGGTTGAAAACAATTCGCGCGCTGATACAGCTATCTACATCGACCTCATTTATGCCTCAATGATAGTAGGGGCTAGCGTGTGCCTTGACGCTGAACCATGCCTCATCCAACGCCTTCACCACCTCCTCCGCTGAACATCAAATCAGTGAACAGAACAACTATACGAAGAAGCGACTTACGCAGCGGGCCCTTTTCGAGGTCGATGAGGTTCTAGGAATGTTAAGTTTAGTAGGAATCGAGCCGCTGGAACAGGATAGCGCACCTGTTCGATGTGGTTCAGACTGGAGGCTCCGATGAGCACCGAATCGCCGTGTTCACGACGCATGAGGCTGTGGTGCGAGATCCAGCGCAACGCGACCTCTGCCATCGTCAAATTGTGCTTCTCGATGACGGGGCGAACTGCCTTCAACGCGTTGAAATATGCGTCGTTCCAGTATCTTGAAACTGCGCTCAGAGTGCCGATGTTGGAAAGTCTTATGGTGCTCACCTCTTGCGATAATTCTGCAAACAACTGTCAGACCGGGTTCTACGGATATTTTATAGATGGTTAAACTTACTCTACCCTGGAGGCCTGCGGTGTCAAACCGCGAACCGCTTTCAACCTCGTCGTCCGCGGAAGTGTATCTGCCGGTGAAAAATCCACCAGCCACTGCGTGCTGTTACAAACGAGGTCGAAGGAAGTAGGAGACGCGGCGTACAAGGATTAAACTCGTAAAAGCTGATTCCATACTTGCGCAGACACGGGAACAGTTCAGGTTCAACTCCGCGATGGATGGCGTTGTAGAGTCCTTGGTATGCCGTGGGCTGTATGTAGCCGAAACGCTTGCATATCTCGACAATTTCAGCAACTTCCCAGCTAAAGTCCTGGAGGTTGAGAATCCATTCGAGAAGACTAAATGACACTTACGCCATGTAGTTGCTGATACCGAATCGCTTGAAATGACCTTCCTTGTACAGGTCGTTCACGGCCTTCAGAGTCACTTCGTAGGGCACTGAGCGGTCGGGGCCGTGGAGGTACCACATCTCGAGTTTGCTAGCATGATTTTAGCACGTCGATCGTATATATCGCAAGTTTCTTACTCGGTGTTGAGTGCTTTGAGGGACATCATCAACCATTTTCGGAGGTCCTGTGAGAGTGTCAAAACCTCGGCTTGAAGATGCTGGAGAAACTGTACCTCCGGAGAATGCGATCCAGTGAATTCATTGCCCGTGAGAACTTTGGGCTGTTGTGTCGATTGGTGAGCGAATATCCTGCTATATACTTGAGAGGACGCACCACGTAAGGATACAGTTTGGTCTCCATCAATAAGCCTTTCTCCTGCCAATTAATCTTTCCGAGATGCGCTTCGCCTGCACCCCCACAGTAAACGCGAGCCGTGTCAACCTGTAGTTGCAGATTAGATGTAACCATGGGCCTTACGCTGAATATATATTACCTCGCGATGGCCGTGTTTCAGAAACACATCCAGAATTGCCTCAATATCTTTGGTTTCGCTGACTCTGGCACCATCAATGCCAGCTGGGCCAAATGTCATGGCACCCTGGACGCAAAGTGAGATTATGGAGGTCGCGGGAGTCGAAAGACGCACCATAACGACATTAAGGGTACTTTTCTGAGGAGAATTGTCTTGGTTGGACGCCATGAGGGTGAGGAGATGTGTAGACCTCGGGT